>CM029606.1:59427406-59650495 GCA_017311375.1 Mytilus coruscus
GATACTAAACCCTAACGGGAGGGATGTGCTTGATATTTATATGATGAAGACATACTCTTTCAATCAGTTTAATTGAAGTCTGGAACTGGCATGTCAGTAATTGCTAGTAGTCCTTTGTTAATATATGTATCATTGTCATTTAGCTTAGTTTCTTTTTTTACCTATTCTGACATCGGACTCGGACTTCTTTTAAACTGAGTTTTACTGTGCGTATTTCTGTGTTTGTTTATTCTATATTGGCTAGAGGTATAGGGAGGGTTGAGATCTCACAAAACATCTTTAACCCCGCCGCATTTTGCGCCTGTCCCAAGTCAGGAGCCTCTGGTCTTTTTAGTATGTTTTTTTTAATTTTAGTTCATTTATATGTTTTGGAGTTTAGTATGACGTACATTTTCACTGACTAGAACACATTTTTATTTAGGGGCCAGCTGAAGCCCGCCTACGGGTGCGGGATTTTCTCGCTGTGTTGAAAACCCATTGGTGGTCTTCGGCTGTTTTCTGCTCTTTGGTCGGGTTGTTGTCTCTTTGACATATTCCCATTTTCATTCTCAATTTTAAAACATTTAACTGCAAGGCAAAGTCATCTAAATTGTTAATGAAATAATGATTACTAAGAATCGTACAACATAGGTTTTAATATCAGTGGCGGGAAGGTAGTATACATGCGGCATTAACGTCATTGTGATACGTTTTAACCACATCTGTGCTTTTTATGCATTACTTGGTCAAACTAATCAAAATAAACCGAAATTATTGTTTGAATGTCATAAGAAATATCTTGGTTTTGTGTTTTGCTTTTATTTGCTGCAGCGGAAATTTTCTGAAATGCGATTTGTCTGTTTTCAAATTTTATTTTAATTTGGTACGATTATTTACGTTGGTTTAAAGATTACTATTATACCCTTAACAAACTTTATATTTGGTTATAAATCGAGTATAAATCGAAATGTTTACCTGTAAACAATGATGCTACAAGGTGTTATTGAACAGTACAGTTTTCGCAATGTCATCTGCATATATGTGAATACAAAACAGAGCATTCAAATATTTATATTGTACAGTTGTCTTGAATGTAATACAAACATAAAATGAAGTTTCTGAAATAATTTGTATATACAAAACAAAACACACATTGATCGTCTATTGTTACAGAATTTCAAAGAGAAAACCATTGGCAACCGACCAACAAAAACTAAAATTTGATTAGAAAAATTTAAAGCTTTTAAAACCGAAAGCGATAACCAGTATGCTATGAAATGAGTAATAATTCTTAATATGCGTGTAATATGTATCACAGGACGGTAGGCAATCAACATATTATTATAGGCAGTTTATATTGATAAACAGCATGTAGTAGTTCACAAAACCTAAGAATTTACCTGTGAGTATATTGTTAGAAAAAACTTTGGTAAAAGTCCACTGACATTGATAAGAATTGTTGCTGTAGTCAGACCAGAAAAGGGTACAAATTAGGAAGATAAGGATCACATGCTGTTACCTGAATAACAGGAATCCGAGTACTATAAATCAGAAATTATTGCGTGCATTTGTTTTTACGATTTTTAATAATGGACAAAATGCGAGATTAATTATTGCGATTTCAAGAAAATCAGGATACACTTATATGTATCGAAATTCAGAATGCGAGTTCCTATCAGAGATGACCAGGATATTGACGAACGAAACATATGAATTTCTCTTATTTCAAGTCTCCACCTTGAAGAAGGAAAATAAATTCAAACGACATGGAAATTGCAACCCACCCATCCCCACCACAAAACTTTTTAACACTTTTATTATTCATTATTATTATTATTCAATACCACAGTGCATCAGTATTCGAAATAAACAAAGGGGTTGATATACCATCACCTAAATAATATGCTTATCAATCATATTACTTGCTTTCTTAGTATTTTGCGAAATCAATGACATTTTAAATACTCAAATCGATGAAACGTACTTCAACATTCTACGTAATTGCATGTGTATCAAACAAACGACGAAGTATGTTGCGGTCCATAATTTTTCCCAAAGTAACGGGTCTTTGGACTTTATAAATTTTAATCCTATTCAGTATGCACTTAATCATTGCATCTCCTCTGATATGGTTTGATATCCATACTAAAATGTTGTTTTAAGTTTGGATAGTAAAATAAGGGGTTGTAACAGAGTTGGTAAATTCACTCGAAACTAGGTGAAGGTGAAACATACGCAATAGTGATAGATAAAACTTAGTGGGATAAACATAGAAAAATTGAATATTTCAATAAATAATAATAAATAAAAACTACAAAAAAAAAAAAAAAAAAAACAATCAAAAAGGGGTCTACCCTACAAGCGCCTGTGGTCATAGGGTAGACCCCTTTTGATTGTTTTTTTTTGTTTTTTTTTTGACATATGTTTTTTTTCCTTCTAAATAGTTGTAAGGCTTTAAAGTTATCTTTAATGTCTTCGTATGCTTTATTAATGGACCAAGTAGGTCTTTTGTCTAATTATCCCTTAAAATACTTTATTTACTCTTAAATAGTGTTGCCATCGCTAAAGGTTGACAGGTATGATACAAGAGTATTTGCAACAGAAAATGTTTTTTAGTTGGTACAAAACTATAGGTTTTCTTTTTATTATAAACTAATAGATTTGTTTGTCTGAAACTTGAAAACACAATTAAAAACACAGAGCAAACATACGATCCGACAACAATATTTTTATAAATTAGTTCAAATCATCGAAGTTCTGCATTCGTATTTGTTTAAACATTGCAAACGTCGTCGGTGCACTCGAATAATCATATGTGTGATGTACATTTCATCATGCTTTCAACAATAACAAACAACCACATTGTATTGGAAGATATGTAACACTTTCGGAAACTTTTAAACATCTTTCATTTTATTATGAAAACTTTTTCAAAATCGGTATATTTAATGCGTTTCTATCTATTAACGTGATTGCATCTAAACACCTGTTAAACATGATAACATATTTTAAGTTTTAAGTACGTTCGCAAACACGCAAATACCGCTCCTATTACGTTCGTTCGTCGAGATAAGTTTGTTCGTCAATATCCTGGTCATCATTATTATTGCGATACTCAC
Organism: Mytilus coruscus; assembly: GCA_017311375.1. NCBI lineage: Eukaryota > Metazoa > Mollusca > Bivalvia > Mytilida > Mytilidae > Mytilus > Mytilus coruscus. Next base: position 59,430,505 of record CM029606.1, read on the forward strand.
TCAATGGCATTATTCGCATTATTAAAAACCTCGCAATAATTTCTGAATTTACAGTATTTATGTTTGGAAATACTGTTGCTCCACCAACTTAACATCATTTAACTAAAAGGAATCATTTTAAAAGCATGATTTATATATCAGAACATAGCGTCATTCGTAAGTTTCATTCACCACTAGCATTACTTGATGTGGTTTTATTTAGTTCTTTACACTTGTACATGTGGCTATTTTGTGGTCTGTAATACCATGTGCAATCATACTAGGGAGCAGGATATGCTTACCTTCAGGAACACTTGATATCAAGTTTTTGGTAGGGTTCATGTGGCTCAGGTTTAGTTTTCTATGTACTATTTTGTGGAATTTTGTCTTTTGTCGTGTATCCGTTTTTGTCATTGTCAGTTTCTCTTTGACCTATGAGCTTTGAAAGTCCTCTTGGTATCTTCCGACTCTAATGATTGTTCTTTTTTTCCACAGTAATTGATCAATAAAACAGTATTGACAACCAACAGAGGAAACAATACTTTTTTATATTGTCTAGTCTCAAAATATTTTTCCCGACACGTAGTGCCTGTTTCATATTATGAACCAAGTCAGTGATTACCATTTGAATTTCAAGCAGAGAGCAATCAGTCTATCAAATCTGAATGATCATGTTATCAATACCAGAACAATTTCGTCCTCTGTAAATACAGAAAAATTATATCAAAATATAGTATGTGAATTAATATTGTCTAGAATAAAACAATTCTGACATTCCCGATGTCTAAAATTAAGTGATCAAATTTGTCTGTAGTCAGCATGACTGGAACAAAGGAAATGATATTTTAAGAATTATTCACATAGAATAGCCAGGTAGCTATTCTATCACCCGTTCCCGTCAAATCATCTGGTTCATCTTCACTTATTGGACCCCATGACGGTTTCTCCTTAAATAAATTGATGTGCATAACAACATTTGTGTTGTTCTTCTTTTCCGGAATCACTTTTGTTTGTATGGTCTAGATTTTTATTTAAGTTTAAAACGAAAAGCTTTAAGGTCTTACAAATATAATCACGGTAATTGAACTAATAATAACAATTTGTTTGGTCTTCAATTTTCTAAAGTATACAGGTTTGTTATAATGTCATAAAATATTATGATGAAGTGTTAAGTCTACCGAATGTATATAAACTATAAGTATACCACTATTGATAACAGATCCACCAGGAGAGCATGAAACATCCCATTTTAATTATAGAAATTGTTGCCAGAGGAAAATGGAATATTAAGAATGTTTTTGATCCGTATTCAGAAAAAGTTCCAAATGCATATTAATATTGCCGAAAATATGACTGTTAAAATTGCCATAACACTGGAATATCAGACGAGAAAATCTTCAAAATCGAACAAAAGGTAGAGTCTACATTCACAAATCAAACCAGTGAGGATTCAGGAAGCGTAGAAGGCGTACGCCCCTTTTTGACAGGAAAATATATTTTTTAGCATTAAATTGTTAAAAAGAATTTCCCAGTGTGTATATTTCTTCTGTTTTATGGAATTACGCCTCCTTTCAAAAATCGTATAAACAACAATTTAAAGTTTGTAGTTATTTGATCTAAGTACTAGAGCTAGACTGGGTGACACACGAACAATCATCTAAATTCTGAGGGTTATTTCTAAGCAATGAAAAAAGAAATAATGAGTGTTCAGTGTGTGAAAAACATTACGGTTAAAGTCTGATAACACTGGCACGACTAATAAAAATCAAAATAGGTTGAGACTTTTCGTTATCAGTCCCCTCCCCTTCCAAAAATAAAAATAATTTTAAGTGATTCGATTTAAGGCAACTCGAGTAAGTGATATATGAAAATTTGCCTAAAATTTTATGGTTGAAGTACAGTAACTCGACAATTTAAAAAATCAAATCGAAAGAGAACTTTCGTTCATCATTCTCAACAACAGCATACAGCTTTAAATAAATTGATCAAAGCAAACCCAAGTTAATGTATAATATGTGAAAATGCCTTTTATCTGACGCTTAAAAGTCGAGCAGCCCTGGAACAACAAACCAACAAATTCTCAAAATCGAAAGGGAGCTTTCTTTTGTCTATCCTTATGATGTGTTAAAATGTCATGAACATTGATTATAGCAAATATGAGTTATCATACGACATGTTGACATACGGACGAATGAACAACGGTATACCAGCATACGTCAAATCGATAACGGACGTATAAAATCATCATATTAGTTAAACAATTTATTTTTTTTATTTGGGCATGGGACAATTGCTGCATACAAGAGAGGTACCAAGCCAAATCTTCCTCGTGTCAAAATTGAAGTCACGTTTCGAAAGTATCGTGGACCTCTATTATGGTTAATTGACTGTTACGGAATATATGCATGACCACGACTGTGTTAAGTTTGTTGACGGTACGATCCAATGATCCCTTTTAGTTCGGATGTTTTCCCTAACAGGATTTATCACTGCATTGTTACAAGTCGAGGAAGAAAAAGTAAAATAACAAACCTTTGCACCTTTTGTTTACAGTATACCATCTTTTCCGCAAGTTTATTGTTTTCTGTTAAGTATTAAATTTATAATTAAGATCCATTTATTACATCGGTGATCCGTTGATTTGGCAATCGCCAATGGCAGTCAGCAGGGTTTAAGAACATTTGTTGTTCGACCTGTTAGTCAAATGCGTTTTGTTAAAATATACTTTTGACTTTTTTGTCTTTTGGAAAATGTTGTTTGTGCTGTATTTAGACCCTCTAACAAGAAATTTGTTCTGCATGCACACGTATAAAAATGCGGTTTTATCCAACGCGATCATAGGTTTGAACGTTGTTTTCAATTTAGACTTGTTTATATTTTTCGTTTGGGCTTGTATTATATTTGCCTTCGGGTTTATATAATCCGTTTATCCTATTTTGACTCCTCAAAATTCAAGAGTCTATCCTAAATTGAGGTAAATTGTATGGCTTTCCAAATACCGTTTCGATTCCCAACATCGCTGAAGAGACATTAATTGTCGAAATCCGGATATAGTGTACAAAACCTTTTGCACCTTTTGTTTGCGGTATACCATCTTTTCCGCAAGTTTATTGTTTTCTGTTAAGTATTAAATTTATAATTAAGATCCATTTATTACATCGGTGATCCGTTGATTTGGCAATCGCCAATGGCAGTCAGCAGGGTTTAAGAACATTTGTTGTTCGACCTGTTAGTCAAATGCGTTTTGTTAAAATATACTTTTCACTTTTTGGTCTTTTGAAAATGTTGTTTGTGCTGTATTTAGACCCTCTAACAAGAAATTTGTTTTGCATGCACACGTATAAAATTGCGGTTTTATCCAACGCAATCATAGGTTTAAACGTTGTTTTCAATTTAGACTTGTTTATATTTTTCGTTTGGGCTTGTATTATATTTGCCTTCGGGTTTATATGACCGGTCATCCTATTTTGACTCCTCAAAATCAAAGAGTCTATCCTCAGTTGAGGTAAATTGTATAACTTTCAAATATCGTTTCGATTTCTAACATCACTGAAGAGACATTAATTGTCGAAATCCGGATATGGTGTACAAAACCTTTGCACCTTTTGTTTGCGGTATACCATCTTTTCCGCAAGTTTATTGTTTTCTGTTAAGTATTAAATTTATAATTAAGATCCATTTATTACATCGGTGATCCGTTGATTTGGCAATCGCCAATGGCAGTCAGCAGGGTTTAAGAACATTTGTTGTTCGACCTGTTAGTCAAATGCGTTTTGTTAAAATATACTTTTCACTTTTTGGTCTTTTGGAAAATGTTGTTTGTGTTGTATTTAGACCCTCTAACAAGAAATTTGTTTTGCATGCACACGTATAAAAATTGCTTTTTTATCCAACGCAATCATAGGTTTGAAAGTTGTTTTCAATTTAGACTTGTTTATTTTTTTTCGTTTGGGCTTGTATTATATTTGCCTTCGGGTTTATATGATCCGTTCATCCTATTTTGACTCCTCAAAATTCAAGAGTCTAACCTACATTGAGGTAAATTTTATGACTTTCAAATAACGTTTCGATTCCTAACATCACTGAAGAGACATTAATTGTCGAAATCCGGATATGGTGTACAAAACCTTTGCACCTTTTGTTTGCGGTATACCATCTTTTCCGCAAGTTTATTGTTTTCTGTTAAGTATTAAATTTATAATTAAGAAAATAGAAAATGAAAGGATAGGAGTAAATGTACATGGGACAAAATCGCACACAATACATAGAAAACATAGAAAATTATCAATGAACATGGCTTTTATTCCTGTTCTTCATCTTGACAGTTGATGTAGGGTCTTCAACAATGAACAAATTATTCATACCCTACAACAAGGTCAAGACGGCCCCTAGCGTCGACTTAAGCGGTACTATTGATAAAAATAAAGTAATTTTGAAAGACATCGATCGCCGCTAAAATATGCCTTGAAGTTACACATGTCGGTAGCGGTCAATGAATTACATAATTTATAATTACGGGCGAGGTCTTTGAACATATATTTGTCATACATTGTCCAATAAAAGACCAATAATTTCGAAACAACAAATGATAGACAATACATATAAAACTAAACAACAAATGATAGACAGCACGCAAAACAGATGACCAGACCAGTATTTTGAAGAAATTTAACCAAACATGAAATTTTGACGGTGTATTAATATGAGAAATTCTCACATGAACAAGCACACCATAACTGTAAATATTATAAGAGCATACACCTCAAGCACGGGAAACGTTCTACTGCCTCCACACAGCACTAGAGACAAACTCTAGAATCAATAGCAAAATGAAAGGATATGGAGTAAATGTACATGGGACAAAATCGCACACAATACATAGAAAACATAGAAAATTATCAATGAACAGGGCTTTTATTCCTGTTCTTCATCTTGACAGTTGATGTAGGGTCTTCAACAATGAACAAATTATTCATACCCTACAACAAGGTCAAGACGGCCCTAACGTCGACTTAAGCGGTACTATTGATAAAAATAAAGTAATTTTGAAAGACATCGATCGCCGCTAAAATATGCCTTGAAGTTACACATGTCGGGAGCGGTCAATGAATTACATAATTTATAATTACGGGCGAGGTCTTTGAACATATATTTGTCATACATTGCCCAACAAAAGACCAATAATTTCGAAACAACAAATGATAGACAATACATATAAAACTAAACAACAAATGATAGACAGCACGGGGCACATCGAAATATATGTAAGAAAACCTAGCGGTTTAAAATAGTATGAACGGGCAATATACAAAACAGATGACCAGACCAGTATTTTGAAGAAATTTAACCAAACATGAAATTTTGACGGTGTATTAATATGAGAAATTCTCACATGAACAAGCACACTATAACTGTAAATATTATAAGAGTATACACCTCAAACACGGGAAACGTTCTACTGCCTCCACACAGCACTAGAGACAACTCTAGAATCAATAGAAAATGAAAGGATATGGAGTAAATGTACATGGGACAAAATCGCACACAATACATAGAAAACATAGAAAATGATCAATGAACAGGGCTTTTATTCCTGTTCTTCATCTTGACAGTTGATGTAGGGTCTTCAACAATGAACAAATTATTCATACCCTACAACAAGGTCAAGACGGCCCCTAACGTTGACTTAAGCGGTACTATTGATAAAAATAAAGTAATTTTGAAAGACATCGATCGCCGCTAAAATATGCCTTGAAGTTACACATGTCGGGAGCGGTCAATGAATTACATAATTTAAAATTACGGGCGAGGTCTTTGAACATATATTTGTCATACATTGCCCAACAAAAGACCAATAATTTCGAAACAACAAATGATAGACAATACATATAAAACTAAACAGCAAATGATAGACAGCACGGGGCACATCGAAATATATGTAAGAAAACCTAGCGGTTTAAAATAGTATGAAAGGGCAATATACAAAACAGATGACCAGACCAGTATTTTGAAGAAATTTAACCAAACATGAAATTTTGACGGTGTATTAATATGAGAAATTCTCACATGAACAGGCACACCATAACTGTAAATATTATAAGAGCATACACCTCAAGCACGGGAAACGTTCTACTGCCTCCACACAGCACTAGAGACAAACTCTAGAATCAATAGAAAATGAAAGGATATGGAGTAAATGTACATGGGACAAAATCGCACACAATACATAGAAAACATAGAAAATTATCAATGAACAGGGCTTTTATTCCTGTTCTTCATCTTGACAATTGATGTAGGGTCTTCAACAATGAACAAATTATTCATACCCTACAACAAGGTCAAGACGGCCCCTAGCGTCGACTTAAGCGGTACTATTGATAAAAATAAAGTAATTTTGAAAGACATCGATCGCCGCTAAAATATGCCTTGAAGTTACACATGTCGGGAGCGGTCAATGAATTACATAATTTATAATTACGGGCGAGGTCTTTGAACATATATTTGTCATACATTGCCCAACAAAAGACCAATAATTTCGAAACAACAAATGATAGACAATACATATAAAACTAAACAACAAATGATAGACAGCACGGGGCACATCGAAATATATGTAAGAAAACCTAGCGGTTTAAAATAGTATGAAAGGGCAATATACAAAACAGATGACCAGACCAGTATTTTGAAGAAATTTAACCAAACATGAAATTTTGACGGTGTATTAATATGAGAAATTCTCACATGAACAAGCACACCATAACTGTAAATATTATAAGAGCATACACCTCAAGCACGGGGAAACGTTCTACTGCCTCCACACAGCACTAGAGACAAACTCTAGAATCAATAGAAAATGAAAGGATATGGAGTAAATGTACATGGGACAAAATCGCACACAATACATAGAAAACATAGAAAATTATCAATGAACAGGGCTTTTATTCCTGTTCTTCATCTTGACAGTTGATGTAGGGTCTTCAACAATGAACAAATTATTCATACCCTACAACAAGGTCAAGACGGCCCTAACGTCGACTTAAGCGGTACTATTGATAAAAATAAAGTAATTTTGAAAGACATCGATCGCCGCTAAAATATGCCTTGAAGTTACACATGTCGGGAGCGGTCAATGAATTACATAATTTATAATTACGGGCGAGGTCTTTGAACATATATTTATCATACATTGCCCAACAAAACCCATTTATTACATCGGTGATCCTTTTTTGGCAATCGCCAATGGCAGTCAGCAGGGTTTAAGAACATTTGTTGTTCGACCTGTTAGTCAAATGCGTTTTGTTTAAGTATACTTTTTCGCTTTTTGGTTTTGGGAAATGTTGTTTGTACTGTATTTAGACCCTCTAACAAGAAATTTGTTTTGCATGCACACGTATAAAAATTGCGGTTTTATCCAACGCGATCATATGTTTGAACGTTGTTTTCAATTTCGACTTGTTTATATTTTTCGTTTGGGCTTGTATTATATTTGCCTTCGGGTTTATATGATCCATTCATCCTATTTTGACTCCTCAAAATCCAAGAGTCTAACCTAAATTGAGGTAAATTGTATAACTTTCCAAATATCGTTTCGATTTCTAACATCACTGAACAGACATTAATTGTCGAAATCCGGATATGGTGTACAAAAACCTTTGCACCTTTTGTTTGCGATATACCATCTTTTCGCAAGTTTATTGTTTTCTGTTAAGTATTAAATTTATTATTAAGATCCATTTATTACATCGGTGATCCTTTTTGGCAATCGCCAATGGCAGTCAGCAGGGTTTAAGAACATTTGTTGTTCGACCTGTTAGTCAAATGCGTTTTGTTTAAATATACTTTTCGCTTTTTGGTCTTTTGGGAAATGTTGTTTGTGCTGTATTTAGACCCTCTAACAAGAAATTTGTTTTGCATGCACACGTATAAAATTGCTTTTTTATCCAACGCGATCATAGGTTTGAACGTTGTTTTCAATTTAGACTTGTTTATATTTTTCGTTTGGGCTTGTATTATATTTGCCTTCGGGTTTATATGATCCGTTCATCCTATTTTGACTCTTCAAAATTCAAGAGTCTATCCTAAATTGAGGTAAATTGTATGGCTTTCCAAATAACGTTTCGATTCCTAACATCACTGAAGAGACGTTAATTGTCGAAATCCGGATATGGTGTACAAAAACCTTTGCACCTTTTGTTTGCGGTATACCATCTTTTCCGCAAGTTTATTGTTTTCTGTTAAGTATCAAATTTATAATTAAGATCCATGTATTACATCGGTAATCCTTTTATTTGGCAATCGCCAATGGCAGTCAGCAGGGTTTAAGAACATTTGTTGTTCGACCTGTTAGTCAAATGCGTTTTGTTAAAATATACTTTTCACTGTTTTGGTCTTTTGGAAAATGTTGTTTGTGCTGTATTTAGACCCTCTAACAAGAAATTTGTTTTGCATGCACGCGTATAAAATTGCGGTTTTATCCAACGCAATCATAGGTTTGAACGTTGTTTTCAATTTAGACTTGCGAGGTATATACTGCTCTAGTACGTTGTGGTACTGCGGGTTTGTTTTTTTTTTGGGGGTTTGCAATTTGTTGATTTTAATGCATATCTTTATTATTTCAAAGAAAGACGCCTTCATGAGCGATAAAAGAGGCATTCTACTTTTTGGCAAACATTATAAGAAGTACAAAATTATACTGAATACATATTTGAGGTGTACAAAATGACACCATATAGTAAACATTTTCAGACGAGTTGCGACTGATAAACATTAGTCTTTAATTTGCTTTATAGTTAGACTAAAACGATACTTATTTAAATAGATGCATATTTAAATGTTAATAATATTTGGTTTATTTAAGAAGTCTCTTCCCGTTTTCTGTCAATAAAATTAAGCTGAACTGTCTTCACATACGGAATGTCTAATAGTAATGAAAAACAAAATATGACACACATTTTCAGATTGTTCTTGTACCTCAAGCAAAGACGGCAAAAAAAAGAAACAACAAAAACAACATAACTCCTCCAAATGGTATAAAGTCTACTAACTTTGCTGTTAATAAAATATGCATTCCCTGATAAAAAAAAAAAAAAAAAAAATTGAATGTAGAAACTTTCTTTTAATCATATTCAAATTCAAAATCAATTCAATGCACACCGGCATGACCTTTTGACCTTTTAAAATAAATCAATAAAGAGTTGCATCTTGTTAATTTCTAACCACCTTTAATTATCAATTGTTCACAGAATTCATCTAACTGTTAAACCTAAATGCGCACGTCTTGAAGAAGGTTCGCAAGAACAAAGATATTTACTCTCACTATTGCAATATATCAGAATGCATAATATTGATGAATTGATAGTATATATCTGGTTGTAACTAAAACAAAGGTGTGACAACAGATAATTAGATAACAAGTATATTACAGTTTGCCATCAAAAGGGTTATCTGTGTCTTAAAACTAACTTTACTCATATGATATATATATATATATTTTTTTCTTTGAAAATTATCGTTTTCAGGCAAAGACAGACATTTTTTTAATATTTTATTGGTTAAGTATGATGACACCATAAATGTCTATTTCACAACTTTAAGGTAAGTCAGTTTGATATGTGAGATCATCTCCTGCCCTTTAAATATTTATTGTAAGTCTCTTATGGTTGTGGCCTGTTATCTATTTCTTGCATGAATAGATATTTATCAAATCACACTGCACGGAGTGTGATACGAAAAAGTGATACGAAAATCTGCGTTAATTTGATTGGCTTATCCAGCATCACAAGACGATATTACGGCATTTCCATTGGTTATTCGTTAGGTCAATGATGACTTTCAAAGGTTAAGACGATGTACATTTCGTCCAAGGCAACAGATATATGTGATTACTTCAATAATATACAAAACGCTCACACATTTCGCCTGACAATCTTCTTTTTGTCAAATTTTAATACATTTCAAAGCGTGCAGAAAGTCTTAAAATATCTGATGTTGAAGTTTGACACCGGAAAAGGATACAGATGGGTGCAGTCCTAACCTGTACAGCAAGTTAACTTGATAACCAGTCATTTGGACTGGTCAAAGTTAACCTGTGACAGGATTTAGGACTGCTCTGACCAGTCCTAGGACCACAATCTAGTTAACTTGAAAAGCGGACTTGGTCCTAGGACTGTTTTATGTCTGTCGAAAAGTTAACTTGGAAACAGGTCCGCTAATGATATAAGTTAACTTGAAACCAGTCCTGCCATAAGTTAACACAAGTTAACTTTGATTTTGACAACTCCGATCGAACCAGACCTGATCTCAAGTTAACTTTTGGCCTGGTCTGCTCAACACTAAGTTAACTTGTAACCAGGACCGCTCTACATCGATTTTTTCAAAAAAAAATATTTTTAATGTCTTTGTTTCTTGTAGAAAAATAAAGTCAATTTAATACTTCCGTGATATCAAGACGTCTATTAAATATATGTATTTGTAAATAAAGTACACATACAACTGTGCTTGATATACAAATTTATCCATGATCCACCTTTCTATAAATTAAAAACGATATTGGTTACAATGCTAACGAGCTGAATATATATTCCAATACATATCAAATTTTTAAAATCGTATAAACCATATTTGCACTTTATAATGTAAATCTGTATAGCCGCATAGTAAATCAGAAATATTTTCATGTCAGAATAGAATGTATAATACAAATAACAGCAATATTAGAACACAATCACTACAAAATTTTGTCCGCATAAATTTAGAGTGCCAGCATGTCCTCCTTTTGTTCAATATATTGATACGTAACAAAATTTCAGTAGTTTTATAACCCAGGCTGACTCTTATAGCAAAATTATTTGACCGTATCAACCAAAACTGACCATATTTGCACTTTATCTTGTAAATCTATATAGCCGCATAGTAAATCAGCAATATTTGTATGTCAGGATTTAATGTATAATACAAATGACAGCAATATTGGAACACAATAACTACAAAATTTTGTCTGCATAAATTTAGAGTGCCAGCTTGTCCTCCATTTGTTCAATATACATGATATATTGATACGTAACAAAATTTCAGTAGTTTTGATACCCCAGGCTGACTCGTCATTCTCGTATAGCAAAATTATTTGACCGTATCAACCAAAACTTACTTTATTTGCGCCTTATTCTGTAAATCTATATAGCCGCATAATTATTCAGTAATATTTTATGTCAGGATGTATTGTATAATACAAATGACAGCAATATTGGAACACAATGTGACTACAAAATTTTGTCTGCATAAATTAAGAGTGCCTGCATGTCCTCTTTTATTCAAAATATTGTCTCCCAACAAAATATCAGTAGTTTTGATACCTCAGACTGACTCCTATAACAAAATTATTTGACTGCATCAACACAAACTGATCATATTTGCACTTTATTTTGTAAATTTATATAGCCTCATAGTAAATCAGCAATATGTTTATGTCAGGATTTAATGTATAGTACAAATGTGAGCAATATTGGAAGATAATAACTACAAAATTTTGTCCGCATTAATTTAGAGTGCCAGCGTGTCCTCCCTTTATTCAATATATTGATACGTTTATTTGACCGCATCAACGTAACTGACCATATTTGCACTTTAATATGTAAATCTATATAGCCGCATAATAATTCAGTAATATTTTTATGTCAGGAATGAAGGTATTATACAAATGACAGCAATATTGCAACACAATAACTACAAAATTTTGTCTGCATAAATTTAGAGTGCCAGCATGTCCTCCTTTTGTTCAATATATTGATACGTAACAAAATGTCAGTACTTCGGATACCTCAGGCTGACTTGTATAGCAAAATTATTAGACCGTATCAACCAAAACTGACCATATTCATGATATTTGCACTTAATAATGTAAATCTATATAGCTACATAATAATTCAGTAATATTTTTATGTCAGGAATGAATGTTTTATACAAATGACAGCAATATTGGAACACAATAACTATACAATATTGTCCGTATAAATTTAGAGTACCAGCGTGTCCTCCCTTATTCAATATATTGATACGTAACAAAATTTCAGTAGTTTTGGTACTTCAGGCTGACTTGTATAACAAAATTATTTGAATGCATCAGCCTAAACTGACCATATTTGCACTTTATTATGTAAATCTATATAGCCGCATAGTAAATCAGCAATATTTTTATGTCAGGATAGAATGTATAATACAAATGACAGCAATATTGGAACACAATGACTACAAAATTTTGTCCGCATAAATTTAGAGTGCCAGCATGTCCTCCTTTTGTTCAATATATTGATACGTAACAAAATTTCAGTAGTGCGGATACCTCAGGCTGACTTGTATAGCAAAATTATTAGACCGTATCAACCACAACTGACCATATTAAATTATTTGCACTCTTTTATGTAAATCTATATAGCCGCATAATAATTCAGTAATATTTTATGTCAGGAATGAATGTTTTATACAAATGACAGCAATATTGGAACACAATAACTACAAAATTTTGTCCGCATAAATATAGAGTGCCAGTATGTCCTCCTGTTGTTCAATATATTGATATATGTAACAAAATTTCAGTACTTTTGATACCTCAGGCTGACTGGTATAGCAAAATTATTTGACCTTACCAACTAAAACTGACCATATTTGCACTTTAGTATGTAAATCTATATGGCTGCATTATAATTCAGAAGTTTTTTTATGTCAGGATGTATTATAATACAAATGAAAGCAATATCGGAAAAGAATGAATGCAAAATCTTTTCCGCATCAATTTAGATTGTCAGCATTTCATCTCCGTATTCATAATAATAGACCGTCACTAAAGTTAGTAGTGCATGGTGGTGTGTACAACAAAACTATTTGACCGCATCATCCAACACTGACATGTCTGATTTCATTTTTACTTTATAATGAAAAGTATAAGAAGTTCTCTTCTGGGAATAGTATACTGTTAGTACATTATGTCGGTTGATTGATTTTGTTTGTAGCTAAACCTCAAGTGGCAACTATTTCATTCATGTGCACAACGAGTATATTTTTCGGAAGTCCCATATATCATTTTTAATCGGTAAAGACAAATCTGACGAAATTGACGAGATTGTTCATAATTATTCAACACCTTATGTATCCGGACACTGTACAATTTTTGTTAGAATATTTTGTCGAAAACAGAATCGTAAATCCAAGGCAAACAAGGTGAATTACGATGAAATATCCATGTAATGCATAAAGTTAAATTTAGGAAGAGACTGTAAAAATGGGGAACGAAGCAACGTCGACAATGATGTTGATATCCCATGATATAAAAATATTGTTCCGATGCGTTGGATAACCTTTCTATCCGCCTTCTAATTAAATAAAAACTTTCCTTTCTTTAATGATAGCTGTATGTGATCACAAGTGTGTAATTTTATAGCCATTGTTTAATGTATATAAGAATATGAAATGAAAAAAAGATTTTTTAATGTGTATAATATCGATAGAGTCTAACGAGTAAAGAAATTTGCTATACTGGGAAAAAAGAACAATGCGATTATTGTTTACATATTAAAAGCTCAGGTCTGATATCAAAAGTCTTAAACACGTAATCTGTCATAAGCAGACCTGTCCTCAGGTCTGGTCAATAGCAGACATGTCCACAGGTCTGGTCAGGAGCAGACCTGTCCACAGGTCTGGTCTGGGGCAGACCTGTCCTCAGGACTGGTCAAAAGCAGACTTGTTTACAGGTCTGGTCTGGAACAGACCTGTCAATAGGTCTGAAGCAGTCCTATAAAAGCAGACCGTAGGTCTGGTCTACCAACGACGAAGTTTACTTACTTGTCTGCTTAAAATTTCTCAAGTTAACTTGAAAAGCGGTCAACAAGTCTGCTCCAAGTTAACTTTTGTACAGGTTAGGACCGCACCCATCTGTATATGACGTCATACTGGAATGTGCAAAGACTAGATCAACATTTCGCGGAATTTTTAATTTAACACATTGAAAGTCATGAGCATAAAAGAAATGGGTTTAGCAACTTGTGAAAATTGGATATCGCTTGATATCAACTCGCGTTATTTAATTCAAATAGTAATAATAAACACGCCGAATAACCCATTCTCACTCGTTATGAAACCTATAAATGTTTGTCGGCATATAGAAACATTGGCCAGATTTAACTTAGTATTGAAAACTATATGTTGGTATTCCATCTTATTTACTTTATACTCAAAATAATATGTTGCTATATAAATACAATCAATATACGATTAAAATGTACTGTGAAAGTACACATGTGTAATATTTAGTACGCTTTTAATTTACTGATAACAACATCAATATTTATATGAATAAAAAGAATATTCAAGGATTCAACTACAGTGTTAAATTGGTAATATTCTAGAATAAGTTTTTTCCCAAGGATTGATAAGTTTACCTGGATCGTATCTAAAATTTAGGATGTCCTTTTACGTTTGAAATAAGTTTTCTACAGATAAAGCGAAACATACAAACAGAATTTTGTATCTACGGAAGAATTTAATAAAGGTTTTAAGTAATGTGGTAATGGAATCCCGGACTTAATAATTTACTACGCTCATTGAAATCCAAAAACGAAACTACAGACACGGGCATGGCAATTGAGTTGGAATATATAAACACCGTAAGGCGGTGCCAAAGGATCTTTACCCTCCAAAAAAGAACAGTTACTGCTGTTACTATTTGATTTATTTAAAGTGAGTTCCTTTGGATTAATTTCAGCATTTCATTTAGAGAACTTTTGATTATTTAACAAAAAAAATCATCAACATAGTGTTGTTGAAAATTATAATTTAAATGGAATTTAAACGGAACAAGTCTGTTATTAAAGGCGCACAATTGTAAAATATATACAACATGTCGATAAACTTGATTGGCGAAACGAATATACAGGTTGCCAAGAAAAAATGTAGGTCTATAATCATCTCATCAGACCTCCAGTAAGTACTCCTACGTGCACAAATTGCGGCCCTTTAATAGCAGATTTATTTCTGTATTGCTATGAATAACAGTTTACAGCCAAACTCAGTAAATACACGTCAATGTTACATTTGTTTGACCCATTCATCAATACCTACCGTTATTTTAATGATATTTTTGTTAAATAATTCAGATGATCTCTAAATATACTATCAAAATTTACCAAAAGGAACTTACCTAAAAATAATTTTTACATAAACAGCAGCAGTTGTCCTTTTCTAGATTTAAACATTTCATAGTACTAAAGGGAAACTCAATACTAAAATTTAAAACTAAAAAGATGATTTTTATTCCCTTTTGTTAATTTTCCTTTTGAGACGGCAATGTTCTTTTGGCTTTATCATACGGTGTTTATATATCCTAACTTGTTCGTTATAACCGTGTGTGTAGTGGTGTCATAGATTTTAACGAAAGTTATCAATGCATAAATGATAAATTATTAAGTCAGAGATTTCGTTTCCATAAATTACTTACAACCTTTACTAAATTCGCTCATAGATACAAATATTTTATTAGTAAATTTGGCTGCAACTATAGAACACGGTATTTCACATCCTAAACTTTACGGTAATATTGTACTAAAAGTGCGGAAATTACTATGTGATCCGTGTAAACTCATCGACCCTGTAAATAAACTTATTAGTAAAGGTTATCTTATCAATGTTGTAATACGATCTTTGAATATTGTTTATATTTGCACTAACGTCGATTTTGTCATCAACAAATCAACACATAGTTAAATTTGTATCCTTTTCGAATGGTTTTAGTATGTATAAATACATATCCACGTTAATTTTCTATTTAGAGATTGTTGTATCTATATATAACATGATAAATATTTATTTATCCTTACATTCCTACTGCCTGTCGATTTTTTTTTTTTTTTTTTTTTTGGCATTGCACAAGTCATGTCTTCTTTGACTTACCATGGCTTTAAAACATTAAATCCTTTGGATGTGTTTTAAATGATAGTAGTTTCTGATGCATGATTTTGTATTGTTAATTGTTTTTGGCTTTTAACTAGCTTTCGGTAACTGCAAGTACCCTCAAATCGTACTTTCGTGTTTAGTTGACCTGTTGACACAATTTGTAATTCATTTCTGTAATTCAATGTTTACTTATTTTGTGTTATATCTTGTCTCACTTTTTTAATATGTACCAACTTTGATAAGTCTTTAGTATGACGATAAATTTTCACTGCTGTATTTATACTCTAAACAACAAATTAATTAATATCGTAAAAGATGTTTACTACACAATTATTATACTTAAATATACCCATGTAATTTATTTCATTTAACGCCATTTTGTATTTTATATTGTGTCATATATAGATAAAACTTTTTCGTCTCGTGTATGTTTACTTGTTTTATTTAAATGTATTTTTAGTCGAGCTAAGCCTTTTTAATTGATATTGTATAATGTGACTTTTTATGTTGTAATGTATTACTACTGTCTCAGGGTAGGGTGAAGGTCTGCGCCAGTTAAAACGTTTAAACTCGCTGCATTTTTATTCACCTGTCCTAAGTCAGGAGCATGTTATTCAGTGGTTATCGTTTGTTGGTGTGGCTCATAGGTGTTTCTCGTTTCTCGTTTTATATAGATTAGACCGTTTGTTTTCCTGTTTGATTTGTTTTACACTAGTCATTTTGGGGACCTTTATAGCTTGCTGTTTGGTGTGATCCAAGGTTCCGTGTTGAGGACCGTACTTTGACCTATAATTGTTTACTTTTATACATTGTGACTTTGATGAAAAGTTGTCTCATTGGCACTCATATCACATCTTCTTATTTATATATCTAGCATATTTACCTTTCTCATTTGAGAAAAAGGCTGTATATGAGTTGCAGTAAATAAATTTGCAATCAGATTTATCAAACGATTATTTAATTAGATAGGAAAACTTTTGTTAGATAAGATTGTGTGGCAGTGTAGTTTAAAGAGGGAAAAGTCAGAATTGTTAACCGAATCAAAATAACCATCAAAAGCACGTAAGTTATCTATACATCTAAAGAACTTTGTACACTCCAAAATGGGTAATTCCACTATTTTATATGTTTTATTACAAAATTTAATGATAAATTCTTTGATAGTAGTTAATGAACTCGTTTAAAGCACAGAAATATTAGTATAACACACCTACTAGAGGCCGAGATGAAACGATAGTTTCCAGATTTTGTTTGTAGTTTAGGTAACAAATACATAGTGGGGATCTTTAAATGTTCAGAGGAAGGCTTAGGCTGAGCTGTGGTAGTGACATGAGTATCTATCAGTTATTGAAAGTCCCTATACATTTGTACATACAACAACTGTAAGTCTTGCCTGAGGTTTGAGTCTTCCTTTTCTTTCCGGCGAATATATCAATTGGTTTTGAAAACCTTACTACATTCTAAAACAGTACGGTTATCTGAATTGTGTAATCGTTATCTACTAAAGGTCGCCAAACAATTCCGATTTTTACTTCAAGTATCAAGGGCTTGTTGAGAATGTTTCATTCACCCATGCTCTTAAAAACAATTCATAAATCTGAGCACATCACTTATACTTTTTATTAGCATTTTCTATTATTGTTAACACCAAAGAATTGACAGTGAGTCGAACCTATTTTTAAAGAAATCTGTGACCATTGTTGTGCACATCAGTAACGGACACCTGTTGTTGATAATTTATAAACACGTAGAGGGTCTGCATACATTGCAACTCATTGACGTTTATGTTAAAATTCGTTACGATTCGTGTAAACAATTCAATTTTGTGCAAAACAATAATATTCTCATTTATAGATATCCGTGAAAGGTATTATACTCGACCTATTCAATTCAAACATAATCGATAAAATATGTCATGCGCAACAAACAGTTAACATAGAAAATATAATAACAAAATGTCTTCCAAATAATATGGAAATATGTGACATACCCGTGTAAAACAACTTCTTGTAAATGTTTTCGACAACTATAAGGTAAGTTACTTATGTTCAATCTGATAAAAAAAACAATTGTTTTTAAAGGTTAAGTGATTAATTCTACCTTCGTATTTTGACGAAACGGAGTTTTAACTCACTACGATTGGGTATATGATACATTGATGATTCAGTCGTTAAAAATGTCATAACGTACACTTTTGAAATTAGATTGGGATCTTTTTAATCACCATCTGCATCATGTGTATCATAATCTACAATTGTTATACACAATTAAATAGGAAAAAAACTATTATTTTTATCAAAGGATGATATACACCATTTGAAGTCAGAGGTAAATAAACCATCTGCACATGAGATCCGAAAACTTTTTCTTGTAGGTGGAATTATTTATCTAATGTAAGAACACCATATTCTAGGATTTAGAAAAAAATCTTGTGTCATGTTGAATACGTACTGTTGTGGTTAACCTAAAATGTCCAAACAAATATAAAAAAGTGATTCCGATTACTAAATAATATACACACATTATACATACTAATTCATCAAAAGGTTTACAATATATGTTATGGCTTAATAAGTGCCAGATACATCGTACGGTAAAGAGTTTATGTCACGCAAAGACATCGTTAAGAATAAACTTATTCATCAAAACATTTTGACCACATCATAGTAAATGTACCATGCAACCAATTAAAAAGGAAAACCCCATATTGAACAGGTATACCAAGAAATTGTTCCATAACTCTGAAACGTCCAGAATAGGTCCTTTAAAGTGAAGACAACTTCGCCCTTAATTTCGTATGTTTATTTAAATGTGAAGTAGACCAATCTGCATTTGAACTACACATTGGTGCAGTCATAGCTTGTACAGCTTGTAACCAAAGTTTTATGACTACTATGGTCGGTCCTTGGACCAACTAGAGTTAACATTAAGTACATACCTGCTCATATGACTATTTTAAGAGCTATACCGAAGGGCTAATTTTGACAGGTTATGTTTTAATTTAAGTTGGTATAATATTTGCTTCAATTCTAGTCATGAAGAAATTATATCTGACCAATACCACTCCAATTGAACCAGATCTGTTTTAAAGCTAACTTTTAGTATGGATTGTTTTAGGCTAAATTAACTTGTTATCAGAACCACGCTTATCGATAAATGAAATATCTTAAAATGTCTTTTCTTTCCGATATGAGCAATCCGCATTAAACTATAATTATAAAACGAAAATATTTTCATAAGGCTGAAGAAACAAAAACATATTGGAAACACGGTTGAAAGACTAACGAGCGTACGCTGTTAATTTTTAATTCAGATTGGAATCGTAAGTGAAGCCACGAAATTCTATTAACTCTTTCTTCAAAACCTTTTGAAAACCATGATCGGACGGTAAGATGAGTTTCAAAAATGTTATTTGAGGTGAAATATCAGGATTCGAAATCCGCATAAAGTGTAAAGATACATTAATAAGTATGCATTTTTGAAAACGGACTTAAATCTGACTTTTAAAAACTAATTACTCTGGAACGACTCATAATGTTTTGTACTTTGTAAATACAGCTGTTTCACAAGCCACACCTTTTTGGAGATATATAATATTCATAGATATGTTAATTTATTAACGTACTGGTTCCCAGATATGATCTCTGTGTTTCATCTCATAGAAACATAGCTTGGATATGTTACCAATATAGAAAAACATGGTAGCGCCTTATAATCTATTCCTTAGAAGGTCCAAAAGTAGAGGTAGGGGCAGTATGATATTTTAGTATAAATTCAAACTCTTAGATTTGTTGAAAATATGCCGCACAGGCCTATATTTTGACATCTGAATAAAATAGTAGTGCATATCATGAAACTTCATAGTAAAAGCTGCACAGTTTTAGCCGCAAATTGCATTATCTATATTTACAGAATTACAACCTATATTGCGTGAAAAAGAGAACATATAGAATTTCATCAAATCTGGTTTATCTTAGAGATTTAAATGACATTAACTCAAATACATAGTTTTATGAATATGTCATGAAGATTGAGAAAACCCTGGGCCTTAAGTAATATGGCTCAGCATAAATTCACAGTTTACAGTATGCATAGTTTACTTAAAGGCCTGAATTCAAAATGAATTCTTAATGTATGCATATTTGTAATTTGAATTGTTTAGAAGTTTTGATATTTACTCTTCGCAGTCATTAAAGTTCAAAGATCCTTCCTGAATAATTGTTTTGGGGTGTTTTTGTTCTGTTGATAACCCAAAAGTAAGCCGCAACACCTGAATGTTTTTTTGTGACCGCGGCATAAACAAAACAAGCTAGAAATACAAAAATACCTCAATAAAACTAACAAAAGTGTATCTATCCTCAATATGTATTGAATATTCAATATTCACTAAAAAGCAGAATAAAAGAGGGCGAAAGATACCAGAGGGACAGTCAAACTCATAGATCGAAAATAAACTGACAACGCCATGGCTAAAAATGAAAAAGACAAACAGACAAATAATAGTACACATGACACAACATAGAAAGCTAAAGACTTAGCAACACGAACCCCACCAAAAACTGGGGTGATCTCAGGTGCTCCGGAAGGGTAAGCAGATCCTGCTCCACATGTGGCACCCGTCGTGTTGCTCATGTTATTACAAACCCGGTAAATAGTCTAATTCGGTAGGTCACATTCATGAAAAGGGAAGGGATTGTAGTAAAGACGTATCCGATATCATCTATGAAACGGTTATTCCATAACGGTCAACCAACTCGTGATGGCGTCCGTAAAATTTACGAACGGATGATTTCAACTTCACCATTTGGAACTCTTGGTTTACTAGCTTCTTTGTGAGCAGCAACCCTCTATCAAGGAAATAATGATAGGAAGTACAAGCACGGGAATATCGTATCAATTGGGATATATATTCTCCGTATGCAGGCGCTGCTGATATGTTGCTACTTAGAAATGGAAAGTTCATAATTGGGAAGCTGAAATCATCTCTTTGTCGTAAAGTTTTGTTATCAACCGGCCCTCATTGTCAATTTCTAGATGTAAGTCAAGATATGAGGCCGACTTAACTGTATCTGTTGTATCCTTTATCTCTAGTAATAATTTAGCAAATGTGAGGAAACGAAAATGCCTACCCCTGGGTCACAAAACATATAAGTTAACCTGTAGATGCTATGATTTATTATTTCAAATGTCTTTTGTATAGAAAACAATAACTGGCTTTGAAATTATACAAAAAGCAGATGTTAGCAGCCAGTTCTATAAAACTTTTAGTGAAGTCATACATTAGATTGGTAACTTCATACATACAACTTTTAAAATATGCCTTTGTTTCAACACTCCTAGTTCATATATTAGCTAAATTATATTAGAATATAGTTAGAGATGATAGTGTTATGACAACATTTCTACACTGACCATTTGAGGTAGAATTGTTAACTTTATTTGACAAATAGGCATACAGTAAGATCTTGACTGGAGACAAAGGCAGGATTGGATATTTTATATATTCTTGAATGTTGGAACGATTAACAACTAAACTGTACATTTATATTTATAATATTCTGAAATGCTTTTAATTTGTTATAAGAATAGTTTTAAACAGGTTCTAGACATTTCATGCCAGAAAACATACACATAGGGTAAGCTGACAAAATTAAAGTCTTGTTTCCAAATTCTTTAAAATTGAAACAGGGTGGGGTATACAATTTACTCTAAAAGAAAAGTTAGACTATATGCAGTGATTTCTTTAAGGCTATCATTCTGATAAATAAGTATTGATATGAGAAAAAGTGTTTTCAAGAGTTTTCTATTTGATTAATGTTTGTATCGGTTGCAATTTGTAAATACAATTTTTTCTCAAGCCACGCCTCTTTTAAAAATTCATAGATATTGTACTGATTCCCAGATATGATCTCTGTGTTTCATCTTATAGAGACATAACTTGGGAATGTTACCAGCATAGAAAACATGGTAGCGCCTAAAATTTAGTTCCTAGGAGGTCCAAAAGTGGAGGTAGGGTAGTATAGAATCTTAGCATAAGTTTAAACACTTAGAAGTTCAGGGCATAAACATGTTGAAAATATGCCGCACAGGCCTATATTTTGACCTCTGAATAATATAGTAGTGCATCTCAATTTTCCTTTCTGGAATATAATTTTTACGAAACTTCACAGTAAAAGAGTGTAAGCCGCAAAGGAGTTCCTATGGAAATTGCATTGTCTTTATTTACAGAATTGCAACCTTAAACTAACAAGAAATTCAACCCATTTAGACCAATTCAGAAGTACGAACCAACCTTGTATACTTACGTTTGACCCACTTTTGTTTTTCTATCTCTGAACCACTGAGTTGGCATTGGCCAATTTTGGATCTATATAACTATATCTAAACTTAATTGATAATTTTAATAATAAAACAATAATGAATGCCGTTCCTTTTTGTCGAGAAAGTGACTTAAATGATTTTATATATCCCTTGTTAACAATGATTTCCACGTTAAATTACAATGAATTGCAAATTGAACTATATCAGTAGTTAGTTTCTTGCAATTTCAATGTGCTGAGCTGTTTTCATAACCATAGAGTGGGTGACACGGGTTAATCATTTCCAAAATCCCTCTTTTTGTAATTTTTAAACATCGAAATCAATGTGTAAGTTCATATTTATAAGATCATTATCCAAAGACATTACTTGATAATGATAATATAATTGGCATTTTGAAAGTAAATTTTCAATTGGAGAACCGCATGAGCATTTAGTATCTTTTACTTCCTGTATCTTTTAAGTCTGAATCTTTTCACTGCACTGTTGAATTTAGAAAACGGTTTAAGTAATTTATAGTAACAAAATCCCTAACTCAAAGTGATATGATATTTCTAAGTAAAAAAAAGTAAATGTGTTATATATACTTCAATGGCTAAGGTTTATTGTAAAGGACGTATAGGCATTCTTTTAAAAGACATTTTTTTAATTTTATACAAGTCTTCAGAAATGTACTGCAATTAATTGTCTTCCGTAAACTAATTGAACGAAATCGTTTCTGTTTGAATTAACCTTAATCATGAAAGTTTTGCAACTGCACATCACAAGTGTGGGAAAACGTGATCCAAGATGAGGTTATCAAACTTTGAAAGTTGACAGTAAATATAAAACAATATAACAAATGTTATGGCAAAATCTAATTCAGAAATAAGAACGCATGGGAATTATAAATACAAACAAATATTCATTGTTTTATCATAACACTATTTTTTCACGTGCTCCATGATTCAGTGTTAATAATGTTTATAAATAGGTAACGATCTGTAAACTTCAGCACCAAAACCCGAAAGTTTATTAACACTCAAAGTTTTCGATCAACAAACAAAGAATGAATATGTATGTGTCCATTATACGGTTGAGATTTGTAAAAGCATCTTTATATATAAAAACAGAGATACGCATGTATTGGGTTTAATAATTCAACATTATGATAATCAGAAACTCGTTTCACATGACTCACATAATTTAAAAGTGATTCACATATTTCGTTCATTAACATCTAAAAGCCATTACAGACAAGAACCCAGCAAACAAGTTGGGAAATACACACACTGTTAGAAGGACCAAAGGAACACAAGGTAAAAAAATAGGAAAATTAACAATCATGAACACAAATCCTTGTCTTCATACGTAAATATTTATTTAAAATTTCAAAGTGTGAAAAGAAATACACAAATCCAGAAAAAGGGTGATTATTGCTGTTTATATTAGATTTATCTAAATAAAACTGTCTGGGTAAATTGTAGAAGTATAATAAGATAATTCTTGGTTTTCAAACAAACAAAACATATTACTTACTAGATAACTTGGAGTGTTATTAAATTCATCGATTAAATGTTATAACTATATGTTAAAATATCAATAAAGATATATAGCCTTGTTTAAAAATGCACTTTATTCGTTTCCTCTAAAACGACAATAAAAGATAGGCAAAGAACGACCGATTTCAAACTCCATTGATTTATACATAAAACTCTCCTTTTTCTAATGAAGTATCTGCAAAGTTACAATTTCATATCAAAATATCGCTACAACTCATACACATTTTTTTTTTTGCTCTCGACTAGCAATTTCCATAAACTTAAAATTGAGCTAAATATATTTTCCTGTAATATGTGACAATTGTTGCTTAACATCAGTAACGTACATGTTATCAGTAAACTATAAAACATACATTGCATCTCACAGACTTGTTAAGTCAATGACATAACGTTAAAATTGTTTCGATTCGCATAAACAAACTATTATCCATTTTGCGAAAACAGTACTATTGTTATACATAAATATCCGTAAAGGTCTTGTACTCGACCTATTTAATTCAGATTTAATCGACAAAATATACCATGCGGGACGAACAGTTATTATAGACGGAGAATTATAAATATCTACCAAATTATAGGAACTTATGTGAAATATCCGTGTAAAAGAACTTCTGATAAATTTTTATTGGACATTTTATGGTAAGTGTTTTATGTTCAATCTAATAACGACAACTTTTCTAAAACACAATGTTTAATTCTACCTTCGTGTTTAAATTTACTATGAGATGGAATATGATACATCGATGACTCGGTTGTACAATCATGTCCTTTCGTTCATCTTTTAAATCAAAATTTGAATATTTTGAAATCACGTCTGCTTCGTGTGTTTTATAATCTACAACTGTGTATAACAATAATTTGTCATCCAAGGATAATAATCACCATTTAAAGTCATATGTAAATAAACCCTCTACACATGAGGTCCGAAAGTCGAAAAAATTTTAAATGATTTTCTGATACGTGAATGTATTTACTGTTGTAGAGGATTTAGAAGACTACTTATTATGACCACTTGTGTGTCTAAATTCTATAATCGCGCATTTCAAAAATATGTGTTGTTGAATACGTGTTTTGAGATTTACCTACATATATATCCAAACAAATATTGAAAAGTAATTTCCTTTTAATTGTTTATTTATTCAATACCATAAAAAAATATGTTATGTTTCAGATTACCCCATAATATGCCAAATATTGAGTACCAATATATCAGAAAGGTTTACAATATACATCATAAACAATGTTTTCCCAGATTCATTGTATGATGAAGAGTTTAAGTCTTGCAAAGAAATTATTTAGAATAAACTTATACATCAGGTTTTTTAACAATTCATAGAAAAATATGTGAGGCAATCGATTTACAATATTGTATTTTTCCATTTTTAAACAGGTATATGATCGGAATTCGCTTCCTAAAAGAAGAACATTCACAATAGGGCAATTGAAAAGACAAAATAATAAATCAAGAATAAAGTGAAGGAAATAAAAGAAATTGAAAAAAACCTAGCTAAAATATTCTTGAAAGTCCCTACATATATAACGGCAATAGGTCTTGCCATGAATTGCAGTCTTCTTTTCCTGTCAAGCTATCAATTGGTTTTGCCCAATATTGCTACTTTTAACACAATACAACGTTTATAAAAATGTGCGATCACTGTTTTATTAAAGCTGCAAATCATTTTCATATTTTCATTATTAATATAAAGGTTTTGTTTTGAATGTTTCATTCATCGAAATTCTCAGAAAATGAACATTTCCTAAATCTGAGCATATACCTTATACTTTTATAAACATTTTATGTAATTGTAAAACCCCAATAAATATATATTGATTTCAATATGTGTTTGTGACATATCTGTGTTTTTTGTAAATTGCTTCAAAAACTATATGGTAAGTGATTTATGTTCAATTGAATAGAAACACACTTTGTAAAAGAAAACGTGTGTAATTCTACCTTCGTGTTTTTGACGAAAAGGTATGTTAATTTACTATGATAGGTAATATGATACATCGATGACTCGGTTGTACAATCATGTCCTTTCGTTCATCTTTTAAATCAAAATTTGAATATTTTGAAATCACGTCTGCTTCGTGTGTTTTATAATCTACAACTGTGTATAACAATAATTTGTCATCCAAGGATAATAATCACCATTTAAAGTCATATGTAAATAAACCCTCTACACATGAGGTCCGAAAGTCGAAAAATTTTAAATGATTTTCTGATACGTGAATGTATTTACTGTTGTAGAGGATTTAGAAAACTACTTATTATGACCACTTGTGTGTCTAAATTCTATAATCGCGCATTTCAAAAATATGTGTTGTTGAATACGTGTTTTTGAGATTTACCTATATATATCCAAACAAATATTGAAAAGTAATTTCCTTTTAATTGTTTATTTATTCAATACCATAAAAAATATGTTATGTTTCAGATTACCCCATAATATGCCAAATATTGAGTACCAATATATCAGAAAGGTTTACCATATACATCATAAACAATGTTTTCCCAGATTCATTGTATGATGAAGAGTTTAAGTCTTGCAAAGAAATTATTTAGAATAAACTTATACATCAGGTTTTTAACAATTCATAGAAAATATGTGAGGCAATCGATTTACAATATTGTATTTTTCCATTTTTAAACAGGTATATGATCGGAATTCGCCTCCTAAAAGAAGAACATTCACAATAGGGCAATTGAAAAGACAAAATAATAAATCAAGAATAAAGTGAAGGAAATAAAAGAAATTGAAAAAACCTAGCTAAAATATTCTTGAAAGTCCCTACATATATAACGGCAATAGGTCTTGCCATGAATTGCAGTCTCCTTTTCCTGTCAAGCTATCAATTGGTTTTGCCCAATATTGCTACTTTTAACACAATACAACGTTTATAAAATGTGCGATCACTGTTTTATTAAAGCTGCAAATCATTTTCATATTTTCATTATTAATATAAATGTTTTGTTTTGAATGTTTCATTCATCGAAATTCTCAGAAAATGAACATTTCCTAAATCTGAGCATATACCTTATACTTTTATAAACATTTTATGTAATTGTAAAACCCCAATAAATATATATTGATTTCAATATGTGTTTGTGACATATCTGTGTTTTTTGTAAATTGCTTCAAAAACTATATGGTAAGTGATTTATGTTCAATTGAATAGAAACACACTTTGTAAAAGAAAACGTGTGTAATTCTACCTTCGTGTTTTTGACGAAAAGGTATGTTAATTTACTATGATGGGTAATAGGATACATCGATGATTCAGTTGTTAAGAAATGTCCTAACGTACATGTACACCTTCTCATATATTCATTACTTATATCAAAATGTGTATGGAATGTTTCCATCGTCCATATTCTTAGAAAAGAAACGTTTCCTAAAACTGAGCAAATAAATTATTCTTTTTATTTACTTTTTTGTAATTGTAAACAACAAAGAATATACATTGAGTTAAATCTGTTTTCCTGTAATCTGTGACAATTGTTATTACACATCTATCATGGACAAGTATTGTTTATAAACTATTTAAACGCCGAATGTAAGCATGTTTTGCAACTCATTGACTTGACAAGTAAATGAGAAAAGAAATCCGTTACATTTCATGTAAATGACCTGTTATCAAATTTTGCGAACGCAATCATATTTTCATCTTTAAATATCTGTCAAAGGTATTATACCCGTCCATTCTATATAATCTATTGATAATCGACAAAGTATGTCATGGGCAACAAAAGACAACAAAGACAAAATTAAAACCAATTGTTCAGAGAACTACTGAAGGTCTTTCCACCCTATGATATGAAAAATATTAAAATTGTGTTTCAAATGTCACCAAAGTGCCAAATGATAGCTTATTGTAAGCTGATTTGAAACATATATTGTTTCTATACACTTTTGTTTGAAATAAAGGGAGACAATGTGTTCTTTCGGATTGAAAATGTCACTTTCAGTATTATCTGATAGTTTACTTGACACTGATTCCAAAAATGTATGATTCTATATACTTTCACATTAAATAAGTACAAGAAATCCGCTTTACACAAGGTCATTTTCAGTTGGCTTTTCAAGGACATATGGCTAGCAACCTAATGCAAAAGTCCTATAGCTTTATCATGTATACATATGAAGTTAAAGAAAAGGTCAACATCTAGAACGTCAACATTACAATTGACTTTGACCTCAAGTTCAAGGTCATAAACCTAGGACCTGTAATCAAAACACCCTAGGTCCTTATTATATATGGTTAATGAGTTATAGTACCATTCGCATAATTTCAAATATAAGAGGAGAGACAACTGCCAGTAAGTGTCACCGTAACCTTTCAACCAAAATTTAAGTGTTACGACATGTCACAACTACAAAATTTGCAAAGTATGTTGTTGATATCTTACAAGATTTTTGAAAGAAGTGAAAATAGTCAAAATCAAAATTAAGCACATGACCTTGACCTTTGACCTTGAACTAATTTTCTTTTGATTGGACCAAAGACCTCAAATTAAAATACCTTAGATCTCTATTACTTATGGTTTACCAATTACATTTCACTTATTTTAACTATAAAAGGAAATAACTCTTATATGGAGGCTCCGGACCGCTTTGGTCAAAATTAATCTTAAGATCCCGAGTACATAACGAGCAAATTGGTGAAATAATTGTGTCGTATTCTGTTACGGTTATTAAGGAGATGCGCATTCAAGAAAAAAACAGTGTTTGGGTAGATAACTTATACAATAAAAAGTGTTCGGTTAAACAGGGTCAGTTGCCCGGCTTTGGCTATACTTTTGTACCTTTTTGGATTATAGCTCTTCATCTTTTAATAAGCTTTTGATTTTCAAATATTTTGGCCTTGACCATCACTGAAGAGACATTTATTGTCGAAATGCGCATTTGGTGCAGACAATTTGGTACCGTTAATGTGATTCAAAGTCGCAATAACTTTTCGATATTATATGTAAAAAATCTAATAATAATCAGAACAAAATCAATAGGTCTTTAAAATGTTTATATGCATACGTCATCTTTCTATGACTACGGGTAGCTTATTCATAAAAAGCTTATGACGTGGAGTTCGATCGGAACAGCCCAAGCAATATATTCATATTTTACCACGGTGTGTACTCAAAGCGTTTGAAGAACGTCATATTAGAATCATGCGTATAATATTCTATAATATTGTTTTACACAATTAAAACTAATTGTTTTGACTTTTCACATTAAGTTCTATACTCAAGTTACTATTGGTGTCAAATAATAGGTTTCATCATACTTAATTTGAAAAAATATATATACCTTTGTCTGAAATAATAGAGTTAAGCTGCTATGTCCGGTGTAGGACATGATATTTCCGATTTTATATGATAGGTTAAGTCACATTAAATCCATAAATATATGGTTTCTACAAACTTCCTTAAATAAGAAAGATAAATGCCATAGTCTACTTGAAACATTTCACCCTGGCACCATCTGATAGGTATCTTAATGATGTTTCAAAGAGATATGGTTCTAGGTACTGTCAATAAAATCTGAGCAGGAAATGGCTACCTCCGGTTTACAGAAGGTCACTTCTGATTGGACATTTAAAGATCATATGTCTACCAACCTAATGCAAGGGACCCGTTGGCTTTATCACTCATGAGTATCAATTTAAAGCACAAATCAACTTCTAGGAAATGCAACAAAATTACACAAAGAAAGGCAACAACTAAAATAAATAACTAAAATCAAAAGACAACGGAGAAGGGTGACTATAGGAATATAATCATTTGCCATATATCCTTTCATTCCCTTGCGTTATTTCTGAAGAAAAACGTCTTTGTAAATCATTGGTAATTTTTTTATTTGTTACTCTATACACTCACAAATACATCTAAAGAATAGCTTTCATCGTCTTTACCGTATATTGTATGGTACATGCATGAACATATTTTGAAATACCCGATCTTAAGAAAATCATTCACAAAGTAAGAAAATGTGGTAATATTGGCAATGAGGCAACTTGTGACATGATACTAAAGGACATTGTTTAGAGGGCAACTATAAGTGAATTTATCAGAGAGCTCAATTCTTATCTAATAGTAAACTTTGCAAGACCTCGACATGTCAAATATCGAAAGAATCAAAGCAAGAAAATCCATGGAATGGTTTGTACTGAAACAAAATAAACAGCACCCAAATATTACAGACACAAACCAACTACCACCACCGAATTACAGGCTGCTGACTTAAGATAGGCATGGCAAATTAAGTGGCGGTGTTAAACATATTTGTGAGTGCCCAACTCCTAAACTTAACTAGGGTAATGAAACAGCACCACATTTAAACCAACTATTGAAATAAGTTAGCTATTAAACCAAGAGTTCCAAATGGTGAAGTTGAAATCATCCCTTCGTAAATTTTACGGACGCCATCACAAGTTGGTTGACTGTTATGGAATAACCGTTTCACAGATGATATCGGATATGTTCCTTATGTCGTAACTACAATATCCTTCCCTTTTCACGAATGTGACCTACCGAATAAGACTATTTACCGGATTTGTGATAACATAAGCAACACGACGGGTGTCACATATGGAGCAGGATCTGCTTACCCTTCCGGAGCACCTGAGATCACCCCAGTTTTGGTGGGGTTCGTGTTGCTAAGTCTTTAGTTTTCTATGTTGTGTCTTCTGTACTATTATTTGTCTGTTTGTCTTTTTATTTTATGATCTATGAGTTTGACTGTCCCTCTGGTATCTTTCGTCCCTCTTTAGAAAAGGCTTGAATGGTCAGTTTGGCACGAAACACAAAAACTATTTACAAAATTACAAAAGATCTAGAATACCGATATGAAGATAAATTATTTTTCTGTACACATCCAACATGCATATACATAGTTCACTTCACTCGAAGAAATGTACTGTTATCGTATACTGTTCAATTCAATAATTCATGACAAATTGTTTATGGATGTTTGAATAAAATGACAGATATTCCGAAGGTTCCTTTTTGTTACGCACGAACTGTATGACAACGGCTTTTCGGCTGCATAATTATATATGAAATGGTTTTCCTTTAATTAGATTTACATGTCTGCCAGTTATATATACTTAATCCACTTGAAAAAAGCTCTTTATATTTGCATTTTCATTTTCAAATTTTGTTAAAACTGTTCGCACTGTTTCAATGTTTTAAATTGGACCAATACACTAATGCAATCCCAGATTTTAACAAAGATTGAATAGGAGCTCCGGTCTTCAGTTAATTAAACTTCACAAAACTACAGAAAACATGAATTAAAAGTATCTTATCCATAACATCTGGTAGTGGTTTTCACTGAAGTTATCTTTAGACGATCAGCGGGTGTTAAACCCCTTAATTGTGCGTCTTATCGCAGACGTCCAATTATTAAGTGATCCCATATGGGTAATGGTCTTTGTTGGGATAATGATTTTTCAAATTTGATTATCTCCCTTAAACCGGACTGATTCTTGGCAATGTATAAACATAAGTTCTCAAACTACCAAATAACAATTAATTCTAACCTGATTTCATAATTACACTTTCTTTTAAGAAATTCACTACAGTGCGCTTGATCACATATATTTTATTCTTTAATGTACACAAGATAAATATATTTTCTAATTTAATGCATTAAATGCAGTTGAAATTTAGACAACAAATGAAACAAAGGTTATGTTTAAGTCAATTATTTATGATGAAAATTGTAATAATATTTTGATATCAACAGTCAATTTGATCAATATTTCAAACTGAAATGAATCCGTACGTATGCGACCTTATGACCCTTGTTGGAGATGAATTGCATATATGATAAGCATGTGTATATGGTAAACATGTTGAATAATTTGACCTACAAAATCAGTCTCATAGAGGCTAAGAGACTATTATCAGTGGCGGATCCAGAAAATTTCATAAGAGGGGACCCACTGACTGCCTAAGAGGGGCTCGCTCCAGTCATGCTTCAGTGATTCCCTATATAATCAACCAATTTTTTCCCACAAAGGGGGCCCTTGAAAAACCCTCTAAATCCGCCTCTGATTATTTACTTTTGACTTGTATGGGTATTTCTTTGACATGTTTGAAACCAGAATTAAGAAAATTTGACTGAATACTATTACCAGCCATGACCTGTAAAATTTATACTATATGTGTTTATACAGTCTATACCTAATTAGATGATGATAAATTTACCCGAAATGTTGACATTATATAGCGACTCCACCATTCTGTACTGCATTCTATACAGCTTGTGTAGTTCTTAATTACGTTTAAGTATCTTTATTGAAAATTGCAGAAATTTCTTGGGCATAAATTAGGCAGCTACTGCACTATTGAAACATGTGAAATTGTGTTTTGTTATATGTTGATGGTTGAAACATGGGAGGTTTAGATATCAAGAAAAGCATACTCAACCACTATTTTCTTCGAAAAATGTCTGTATCAAGATACAGGTATACTATTGTTTCTCATTTGTTCCGTTGATTGATATAGTCTTACGTTTGATTTTGTCAGTATTTATTGACTTCGCTTTTTCTGAATATATCTTTTTTCATTGGAAAATAGTGACCCTCTCTGTTGATTTTGGAAAGTCATAAGTTACAGTAAACAACAACTATTAAACATAATCATTATAAATATGTATCATATTTTTACGTTTAGGTATGTGCACATAACCAGAAAAAAACTAATTACAACAAATGTATATGTGGAATGAAATATGCACGTGTAATGATAGTTTACTAACATAGGTTACAGTACGATTGATGTAAGATGGAATGAAAAATGGTAACCTTAAAAATAAATGTGAGGTTTGAGAATATATATCATCTCTGATCATGGCAGATGCTAAATCGGACGAACATCTACGAATTTTAAATGTCTTATTGATACAGGATCCTCTGTTCTCCGGAATGCCATAGAAATTCAACTATTACACAATAACTCCATCAGTTTTATTCAATATCTTGAATTCAACAAGCATACGTTTTATCACCAGTATGAGAAAAATATAAGGAGGAAATGCTGTCCGGGTAGCCAACATGGCTGTGTAATCAACGGAATCATGGATAAGAAATTATATTTTAAAATGTACAATAAGACGGCAGAACATAATACACAAAATTGTCTGGATCGATTTGAAGTTAAAAGTGGTATTTCACTTGATGTATTTGATCTAAGCGATCTCATTGTTATCTTATGGAAAGCGGACGATTATCACAATGTGAAAGAAATTCACTGATGAAAATAAAGTCAATCCGATATGCAATTTGTCATCCGTCATCATCACAAAGTTACTCGATAAATGAATTAGAAAGATATTGGAGTGATTTGGAGAGCGCACTCTTGTTGTTTGCAGAGCCACAAAGCTACAAACACATCATACAAATGGAAATAAAAAATCAAGGAATTTAAGCGCTTTAGAATCTAACAAAGTAGAGTCTGATAAGATCATTCATGCCATTAGGCAGGTATGTGTCTACTTACTGATTTGTCAAACAACCTAAACAGAATCTGATTAAAATAAATCAATGTTCATTTAAATACTTTTCAGTGGAAAAATAGGAGAGTAAGATTTTGTACATATTGTAAAAAGTAACAACTGTGTAAAATGATAAGAATACATTTTGTCTGGCCTTGCAACTTTTTTATTTGAGAGACATTGATGAGTCTAATGTTGTTAAATGCGAACTTGTCTTACCAAACTAAAAGCCGACTATATTTGCGTATTCATTAGATATAGTAATGTCTATGTTTGCCTATAACTATGTGTGTAAATTTCGACCACTGTAGACTTATACTCCTATGACACATGATATGGACATAATTACTTTATTAGTATGAGAACTTTGTATTAAAAATAAATTCATAAAGTTAACTTTGACATTGATACACAAATAAGTTTTGCTCCTGATAAACAATCTAATGTTTATATTGCATATTTTTTTTCTATTATAAATACCATTTTCACATTTCTAATTATATTTCAAAGGGCGCTCCACCAAAATGACTGATATTGAAAAACTTGTAAAGGATGGAAATGATGGATTTGAGAGCTGCTTCATGAATGTAAACGACAAGATGCAATCGAACATCAAAGAAAAACGAAAGAGCTGAAAGGTAGGCAAAACAATAGCTCATTACTGCTTGGCTTATACATGTTATAGTCACATTTTCTATAATTCAGAATTAATTGAAAGTTTCATTATAACGTTTCTCCGTTTATTAGAGAGAGTCAGGGTAGAATACCGAAATGAAAACAAACTGACAATGTAAAAAATACGAACTAAAACAGCAGATATACAACAGTAAAGAAACCACAACATAGAAATACTAAGCAACACAAACTACATAAAAGCGGGGATGATGTCAATTGCTCATAAATGGGAAAGTAGATCCGGCTCCACATGTGGCACCCGTTATGTTGCTCATTTAAGCACAAATCCATTGATAAGTCTGATTCGGTAGACCCCATTTGAGGAAAACTGGAAGGCTTGTGATTTCAACAATTGTAACGTATCCGTCTTCATATATTTTATGTGAAACATATATTCTATAATGGTTATCTAAATCGTGATGGCGTTAGTAAAGATTTCGAAGGACGATTTCAACATCACCACTATGACTGCGCAGTTCAATAGCTTCTTTGAAAATTTAGGTTGCAATTGGTATGGTGTACATTGGTATAGGTATACGAGATGATAAGTACGGGCTGATCTTTAAAATAGGAAATTCAATGCATTCCCGATAGAACAGATCTATAACGAAGCTATCGAGACCATTGTTGGCAAAGGAAAGTTTAGGAAAAGATCTTTTCTCATATTACCCTTTCCAAAGCTTGCCAGTTGGAATAATATCTGACTGGCAATATTTGAAATTATAGCTGAAAATTGTATTGGTTTGAGTAGGGGTTTGTGACACATTTTAAAAGTATTTCCCAAAGAAAAGAGATTGAAGTTTTGAATGGGGTAGTAACGGACATAATAGGTTCTTCATGTAAATTACATATTTGACGTGTACATTTGTAGGGGTTATTTTCATGTTTGCTAATATGCTTAGTCTATATGCCTTTTGTGTTTCATTTTACATATGACGTGGCTCTGTACTTATCATCCCGTCATTGTGTTATTGTTCTGTGATAATTTTGTATTCTTGTCTTTAATTTTTGCATATATGCTTTGTCTATATGCCTTTTATGTTTCTTTGTTACATATGACGTGGCTCTGTACTTATACATCCCGTTATTGTGTTATGGTGCCATGGTAATTTGTTTGTTTTATAGTGATTAAGATAATAACGCAATGCTGGCTGCTGTACCTC
The DNA here is from genome assembly GCA_017311375.1 of Mytilus coruscus. Lineage (NCBI taxonomy): Eukaryota > Metazoa > Mollusca > Bivalvia > Mytilida > Mytilidae > Mytilus > Mytilus coruscus. The sequence goes on from CM029606.1 coordinate 59,465,620, forward strand.
TATTTTGACATTTTACCTATTATTTCTGTTTGTTTTGTCCACACATCGATGTTAATATAATGAAATTTTATGCGACTGTCATACAATTGAGAGGTTAAGCAAGCTATAAAACCAGGTTAAGAAAATGCCTGTACCAAGTCAGGAATATGACAGTTGTTATTTATTCGTTTGATGTGTTTGAACTTTTGATTTTGCCATTTGACTTTCAGTTTTAAATTTTCCTCGGAGTTCAGTATTTTGTGATTTTACTTTTGTTAGATAAATAAGTAAAGCAAAATGTATCTAGCTCCGTCCATGTTGTAAACGCGACTAAATAATCAGATGAAGGAAACCAAAAAAAAAAACGCCTAAATAAGTTCATCATTTTTAATCTGAAATCCACTCTATGTACAAGGGCAGAGAAACGTAATTATAAAAATAAATCAGTTGGTATATGATACCACAGAAGCACAATTTAGATGTCATATTTCAATTGAGACATTAAAACAATCAGTCAATAAGTGATTGCGACCATAAAACTGAACTGGCGAAATCATTCGTTCTTTTCTTCCATGTTTTGTTGTAGTGAGGAAAAGGATACAATCGATAAAACGATCATGCGACTGTACTTATATCATAAGATCGAAGGTTGCAAAAGCATGTCGCAAATGAGTTGAGACACCAACACATCGTAACAATTAATTGATTATCGATGGTGCCTATAAAACGTATTCTAAACGGGCGATTTCGGTCGTTCGTCCTCATAACTCTGATGGATCATTTTTTGTTAGGATCACACCATCATGATCATGAAATCCGGATAGTGTGACATACACGAGCTTAACGTATTAAGATATGTAAATGGCAAACGATAAAACAAATGGTACATTACTTAAGGAAGTTGGCAGATGGAATTTGAACCATCACGTTTGTCATATATTTTGATTTGTCGAAACAACTAAAATTATTCTAGATATCCATAATTCTCATTTTAAACCGATCAGTGCACTGATAAAATGTACAAATAAGAACTTACTTTGAAAATTCGGTATATCAAGAACTATATCTAGTTTAACAGAAAAATAGATTAAAACAACAAGGATTTAACAATAGAAAACCCTATTAAACGTAATGTGCAACGGACAAGTTTTATATCTGTTAAAGACCGTTGCACGAGGAAATTAAAATGTTCAAAATTTAAAGTGTCCCGAAGTATAGACAGATTTACACAAATTTGGAGCTCTATATATCTATGGTTAGTGAAACTGATGACGATAAAAGTAAAATCACAAAGATAATGAACTCCGAGGAAATTGAAAACGGAAAGTCCTTAATCAAATGGCAAAATCAAAAGCTCAAACACATCAAATAACAATACACAAATTATCATAGAACAATATAAATCAATGACGGGATGTTTAAGTGCAGAGCCACGCCAATGGATATCATCAAAAATAGACTAAACAGTAAAAGTAGTATTCATAAAGACAAATATAAGACCAACACGTTATCAAGATAATAAACAACGTCAGTACCCATAATCAATACTTCTAGACCATCGTGAACTATTTGTGAAGTTGATACAGAATCTTTATAAACAAGGTCTTGGTACCTTCCGATGAACTTTAACATACCCCTGGTTCATCAACTTTCTACTCAGACACTGGTGACGTTTCACAAAGTCTGAGTAAGAGATGCAAGCTCTTGTATATCGAATATGTTGAGAAATGAGTATCCCGTATGCAGGTGAAGTTGGTATATTGCTACTAAGGCAGGGAAATTGATAATTTCAAAATAAAATCGTCTCGTTTGTTATAGATTCTGGTACTGAGATGACCGTGTTGTAAATTACATATTTGACGTGTACATTTGTAGGGGTTATTTTCATGTTTGCTAATATGCTTAGTCTATATGCCTTTTGTGTTTCATTTTACATATGACGTGGCTCTGTACTTATCATCCCGTCATTGTGTTATTGTTCTGTGATAATTTTGTATTCTTGTCTTTAATTTTTGCATATATGCTTTGTCTATATGCCTTTTATGTTTCTTTGTTACATATGACGTGGCTCTGTACTTATACATCCCGTTATTGTGTTATGGTGCCATGGTAATTTGTTTGTTTTATAGTGATTAAGATAATAACGCAATGCTGGCTGCTGTACCTCTATTTTGACATTTTACCTATTATTTCTGTTTGTTTTGTCCACACATCGATGTTAATATAATGAAATTTTATGCGACTGTCATACAATTGAGAGGTTAAGCAAGCTATAAAACCAGGTTAAGAAAATGCCTGTACCAAGTCAGGAATATGACAGTTGTTATTTATTCGTTTGATGTGTTTGAACTTTTGATTTTGCCATTTGACTTTCAGTTTTAAATTTTCCTCGGAGTTCAGTATTTTGTGATTTTACTTTTGTTAGATAAATAAGTAAAGCAAAATGTATCTAGCTCCGTCCATGTTGTAAACGCGACTAAATAATCAGATGAAGGAAACCAAAAAAAAAAACGCCTAAATAAGTTCATCATTTTTAATCTGAAATCCACTCTATGTACAAGGGCAGAGAAACGTAATTATAAAAATAAATCAGTTGGTATATGATACCACAGAAGCACAATTTAGATGTCATATTTCAATTGAGACATTAAAACAATCAGTCAATAAGTGATTGCGACCATAAAACTGAACTGGCGAAATCATTCGTTCTTTTCTTCCATGTTTTGTTGTAGTGAGGAAAAGGATACAATCGATAAAACGATCATGCGACTGTACTTATATCATAAGATCGAAGGTTGCAAAAGCATGTCGCAAATGAGTTGAGACACCAACACATCGTAACAATTAATTGATTATCGATGGTGCCTATAAAACGTATTCTAAACGGGCGATTTCGGTCGTTCGTCCTCATAACTCTGATGGATCATTTTTTTGTTAGGATCACACCATCATGATCATGAAATCCGGATAGTGTGACATACACGAGCTTAACGTATTAAGATATGTAAATGGCAAACGATAAAACAAATGGTACATTACTTAAGGAAGTTGGCAGATGGAATTTGAACCATCACGTTTGTCATATATTTTGATTTGTCGAAACAACTAAAATTATTCTAGATATCCATAATTCTCATTTTAAACCGATCAGTGCACTGATAAAATGTACAAATAAGAACTTACTTTGAAAATTCGGTATATCAAGAACTATATCTAGTTTAACAGAAAAATAGATTAAAACAACAAGGATTTAACAATAGAAAACCCTATTAAACGTAATGTGCAACGGACAAGTTTTATATCTGTTAAAGACCGTTGCACGAGGAAATTAAAATGTTCAAAATTTAAAGTGTCCCGAAGTATAGACAGATTTACACAAATTTGGAGCTCTATATATCTATGGTTAGTGAAACTGATGACGATAAAAGTAAAATCACAAAGATAATGAACTCCGAGGAAATTGAAAACGGAAAGTCCTTAATCAAATGGCAAAATCAAAAGCTCAAACACATCAAATAACAATACACAAATTATCATAGAACAATATAAATCAATGACGGGATGTTTAAGTGCAGAGCCACGCCAATGGATATCATCAAAAATAGACTAAACAGTAAAAGTAGTATTCATAAAGACAAATATAAGACCAACACGTTATCAAGATAATAAACAACGTCAGTACCCATAATCAATACTTCTAGACCATCGTGAACTATTTGTGAAGTTGATACAGAATCTTTATAAACAAGGTCTTGGTACCTTCCGATGAACTTTAACATACCCCTGGTTCATCAACTTTCTACTCAGACACTGGTGACGTTTCACAAAGTCTGAGTAAGAGATGCAAGCTCTTGTATATCGAATATGTTGAGAAATGAGTATCCCGTATGCAGGTGAAGTTGGTATATTGCTACTAAGGCAGGGAAATTGATAATTTCAAAATAAAATCGTCTCGTTTGTTATAGATTCTGGTACTGAGATGACCGTGTATTTCAAATTTGAGATAAAAGTTCCTATAATGAATTTTTATTTAAATATTAGTAATGTACTTCATGACCTGATGTTGGAATACTATGGATATTTCCGGATGGATTCTTAAACATAAAAGGAAGAATAAAATATAAAACTGCAAAATGTATTCATGGTATTTACGACATCAATATAAGGTGCAAATATGTTCTCCGATTCTTGATAATTAGACAAAAGCATACACTTTTGTTCTTTTGGATATTCAGGATAGATAGTTTTACACAAATTGAGAAGTCTTTAAGTCTAAAGTAATTTATGCTTATGTCGGGAAATAGGAATTTTATCATTATCAAATCAATAAAGGCAACAGTAGTATACCGCTGTTCGAAAGTTATAAATCGATTGAGAGAAAACAAATCAGGGTTAAAAACTAAAACTGAGGAAACACATCAACTATAACATGTATAAGGGAAAACAACGAAACAACAGAAACACTGAAGTGCAATAAAAACCAAACGACAATGCAACACACACAGAAACGAACTATAAGGTAACAACTGCCAGTTTCCTGACTTGGTACAGGACATTTTAAGAAAAATTGTGGGTTGAACCTGGTTTTGTGGCTAGCCAAACCTCGCGCTTTTATGGCAATGTTAAATATAACACTAAAATGACATCATTACAAGACAGGACTACAGTACTAATAAATGCAAGATCATTCAGGACAGAGAAATACACAAATAAACCATACTCAATACAATAAATAGAGGTACATTAAATTTGTTTTAATTGTTCCTGGGTATATGTGTTTGTATGTCAAAGTATTGACCTATATTCTCTGATGCTCAGTTCGAATTCAATTTGACAGTTCAATATACAGTTTTATACGCTCATGCACACTAATTCATGGGTGTAAGAAAAACAGTCAGAGCACCAATCAGATATTTAAATATTTTAGTACATTAAATACTAGTAAACTTAAAATTTTCTGTCGCAATATTCGCCAGTACTACTGAAAAGAGTTTCCTCCTTGATCAGCAGCTTAGCAGTAATGAGTTGCAACATGTGGGCATTGCTCTAATCTGTCTTTAACCTTCTCCTTTGCTTATATTATAATTGTTTCAAAGGTTCAATGAACTTTACATTTTATACACACTTGTCTCAAATACTAGTGAAACAGAAAGACTTTTCAATTGTTTAGTTGCTTCAAAGTAAGCCTGGGGAAAATTGTTTATACCCCGCCGCAACCGAGGAGGCATTAAGTGTTACCCATGTCCGTCTTTTGGTACGTACTTCCATCCCACGTCTGTCCGTATGTATGCCTCAAATTTAGTTTATGTTCTCTTACTGAAACTAAATGTTATGAAACTTATACAAAATACCTATTACCATAAAACACTGATCAAGTTTGAATTTGGATGGCGTCACTTTAACAGTTCTCTAGTTATCTGCTTTATAATATTATATGCAAACGGGGCATCATGTGTTTCCCATGAACAAATTCTCCATTTATTATTTACTTGTACAGGTGAGATGTTCTAGAGGCTTAGTTGTATCCTTTAGACATTCATTTTTTTTCTTATAAAGTGTCCTCTTTTATCTTGACTTCTTGTTAAGTTGATAAGATAAAAGTTGAAACTTTAATAACAAACAATATTAGCAAACCAGAATTAGTGTTTGTGCATAGTTTGACCTACCAAAACTTAAGAACTTAAGGGTTTGTAACAAAATACATACTTACATAATGAAAGGTTTTAGCGAACGTTAAGAGAAGATAATTTAAATTTTGAAATGCAAGTTTAAATTCTACCAATTAACCTCTAAAAGTAAATATAACTTACATCATCATGTAAACAAACATGTTTTGTATATGTATTATCCCTGTCTGACGATGAGTTGAAAATTGTTAATAGATTTCAGATATGTAAGACATCTACACCCGTTCACAGATACTTTGAACTTTTCAATTGTTGAATGAACTTACACTGTTTTTGGTCACACTTTTCTTAAGGACTGCGGGACAGAATTCCAGAATTTTGTACTGTGAATTCCCAACATCGTTGTAAATATAAAAATAAAATGTGGTATGAATGCTTATGAGACAACTTTCAACCAAATTTCAAATAAAGCGTATACAGGCAATAATAGGTCAGCATACGACCTTCAACAATGATAACTTTCCTTTTAAACTTTAGTATAGTTTACATGTAAAAGTTGTGTTTAAAGCAGTTTAAAGGAACCTGTTGCGATAACTTAATAATATTTTGTATGCAGTTGTATTAGTAAATAGTTATCAAAGGTACCAGGATTATAATTTAATACGCCCGACGCGCATGTCGTCTACATAAGACTCATCAGTGACGCTCAGATCAAAATAGTTATTAAGCCAAACAAGTACAAAGTTGAAGAGCATTGAGGACCCAAAATTCCAAAATGTTGTGCCAAATACGGCTAAGGTAATCTATGCCTGGGATAATAAAATCCTTAGTATTTCGAAAAATTCATACTTTTGTAAACAGGAAATTTATAAAATGACCACATAATTGATATTCATGTCAACACCGAAGTGCTGACTACTGGGCTGGTGATACCCTCGGGGACGAAACGTCCACCAGCAGTGGTATCGACCCAGTAGTGTAAATAGTTATCAAAGGTACCAGGATTATAATTTAAACGCCAGACGCACGTTTTGTCTACATCAGACTCATCAGTGACGCTCAGATCAAAATAGATATTCATCCAAACATGTACAAATTTGAAGAGCATTGAGGACCCAAAATTCAAATAAGGTGGGCCAGATACGGCTAAGGTAATCTATGCCTGGGATAAGAAAATCCTTAGTATTTCGAAAAATTCATACTATTGTAAACAGGAAATTTATGAAATGACCACATAATTGAGCGTTTAACCCTCCAAAACCTGGAACAGTGGTGTAACAGTACAACATAAGAACAAACTATAAAATTGGTTGAAAACGGCTGGTTACAAATAGAGATATATATGACAAAAACAAAACGTGGACGTGAACGGGTACTTATACATCCGCAAAACAGAAAGACACCAAATACATATCTTAGAGTACTTGCAAGTACTGAAAGCTCGTTCATAGACGTAATTACCTGTCAGAGAAGCATTACCTTGTGCAATACCAAGGTTTTGACAGTTTGTAGTACCGTGAAAGTACATATGTGTAATAATATTTAGTAAGTTTTTTATTAATTTACTGATAACGTAATCAATATTTATAGCAATAAAACAGTATTCAAAGATTTAATTACAGAGTTTAATAAATAACCTTTTAGAATAAGCTTATCTAAATGATTGATAAGTTTACCCGAGTCGTATCTACGTTTCGGGGCTCGGTTTACAAATGGGCATCATGTGTTTCCCCATGAACAAATTCTCCATTTATTATTTACTTGTACAGGTGAGATGTTCTAGAGGCTTAGTTGTATCCTTTAGACATTCATTTTTTTTCTTATAAAGTGTCCTCTTTTATCTTGACTTCTTGTTAAGTTGATAAGATAAAAGTTGAAACTAATAACAAACAATATTAGCAAACCAGAATTAGTGTTTGTGCATAGTTTGACCTACCAAAACTTAAGAACTTAAGGGTTTGTAACAAAATACATACTTACATAATGAAAGGTTTTAGCGAACGTTAAGAGAAGATAATTTAAATTTTGAAATGCAAGTTTAAATTCTACCAATTAACCTCTAAAAGTAAATATAACTTACATCATCATGTAAACAAACATGTTTTGTATATGTATTATCCCTGTCTGACGATGAGTTGAAAATTGTTAATAGATTTCAGATATGTAAGACATCTACACCCGTTCACAGATACTTTGAACTTTTCAATTGTTGAATGAACTTACACTGTTTTTGGTCACACTTTTCTTAAGGACTGCGGGACAGAATTCCAGAATTTTGTACTGTGAATTCCCAACATCGTTGTAAATATAAAAATAAAATGTGGTATGAATGCTTATGAGACAACTTTCAACCAAATTTCAAATAAAGCGTATACAGGCAATAATAGGTCAGCATACGACCTTCAACAATGATAACTTTCCTTTTAAACTTTAGTATAGTTTACATGTAAAAGTTGTGTTTAAAGCAGTTTAAAGGAACCTGTTGCGATAACTTAATAATATTTTGTATGCAGTTGTATTAGTAAATAGTTATCAAAGGTACCAGGATTATAATTTAATACGCCAGACGCGCGTTTCGTCTACATCAGACTCACCAGTGACGCTCAGATCAAAATAGATTATTAAGCCAAACAAGTACAAAGTTGAAGAGCATTGAGGACCCAAAATTCCAAAAGATTGTGCCAAATACGGCTAAGGTAATCTATGCCTAGGATAATAAAATCCTTAGTATTTCGAAAATTCATACTTTTGTAAACAGGAAATTTATAAAATGACCACATAATTGATATTCATGACAACACCGAAGTGCTGACTACTGGGCTGGTGATACCCTCGGGGACGAAACGTCCACCAGCAGTGGTATCGACCCAGTAGTGTAAATAGTTATCAAAGGTACCAGGATTATAATTTAAACGCCAGACGCACGTTTTGTCTACATCAGACTCATCAGTGACGCTCAGATCAAAATAGATATTCATCCAAACATGTACAAATTTGAAGAGCATTGAGGACCCAAAATTCAAATAAGGTGGGCCAGATACGGCTAAGGTAATCTATGCCTGGGATAAGAAAATCCTTAGTATTTCGAAAAATTCATACTATTGTAAACAGGAAATTTATGAAATGACCACATAATTGAGCGTTTAACCCTCCAAAACCTGGAACAGTGGTGTAACAGTACAACATAAGAACAAACTATAAAATTGGTTGAAAACGGCTGGTTACAAATAGAGATATATATGACAAAAACAAAACGTGGACGTGAACGGGTACTTATACATCCGCAAAACAGAAAGACACCAAATACATATCTTAGAGTACTTGCAAGTACTGAAAGCTCGTTCATAGACGTAATTACCTGTCAGAGAAGCATTACCTTGTGCAATACCAAGGTTTTGACAGTTTGTAGTACCGTGAAAGTACATATGTGTAATAATATTTAGTAAGTTTTTTATTAATTTACTGATAACGTAATCAATATTTATAGCAATAAAACAGTATTCAAAGATTTAATTACAGAGTTTAATAAATAACCTTTTAGAATAAGCTTATCTAAATGATTGATAAGTTTACCCGAGTCGTATCTACGTTTCGGGGCTCGGTTTACAAATCACCGCAAAATTTAGGATGTGGTAATCCGCTTGAAATAAGTTTGCGAACCAACTCTTTGTGTTGATGTTTTCTAACAGTCAATTGTGGTAACGAAATCACTGAATGCATTGTTGTGACCAATGGTTTCATGGGAAGCACGTGCAGTCATTAAAGGTGAATTATATTAGGAAATTAGATAAAGTATGAATTTAGAATGCCTCACAGTTATTGTCTGCAAACAAAATTACTTATACTGATTAGACATACAAGTCATGTGATAAAGTTATTTTGATAAACACTGAACATTAAATAATATATACAGTGGAAACAGGCAAATAAAAGATAAGTTATACTCAATCAATCAAAGAAAAGTTATCATGTTCTTACTTGGAGATGATATAGTTCCAACTGAAATGAAATTGATGACTGACAAAGATCTGTTCTCTTGTACCTCGAATTACTTGAGTCCGGCTCTGAGAAAAGAGGGACATACGTTTAGTGATTGTTGGAAAAAGGGTGCTGGGAAGACTTCATTGATTAAACGATTGTTCTCTGAAGACAATATAGACGTTACTAGTACAAATGGAATAGAAATCCACACAATAAAATGCAAAGCAATGTCTGATGACGGAATATGGAAAAATCAGAAGGTATGGTGGTATGATGTTAAAGCTTAACACAAATGTTTCTCTATTCCCAAGAAATTATTTATAACAATTTTCATATCTAGCAAATGACTTACTCTTCAGCAACATTATTGGGAATCTTACAAGATCCAATTCAAGGTTACGTTTCAATGAACATAATTAAACTAATCACACCGGGTCATGAATTTTCTCAAATAGTTCATCCAGTCAGAAATTAGCAGAAAAGACATTTTTGGTACAATGCTTATCTTTTACAGTAAAATTGTACCAATAATGTTACTAGCTTTACACAGTATTAGGAAATGTGAACAAAATAATTAAAGATTGGTTCAATTTTGTCAAAATATGCCGCACAACTTCGTTCAGACAATAAGTCCACCTCATTTGCATTCATATGCATGCGACGCATAATTTTACTTAAGACAGAATTTAATTGTGCATGTGCTCAGCATGTTTAGTTATTAGAAAGAATGTCAGCTGTAAAGTTAAATTAGGAAAATCTGCATCCCGGCTGGTGTTGTTGACTGATTAGACTAAAACAATCAGTTATAAATAAAAATATTATGTAAGTCATTTTAACTAGGATATGTCACAAAGAAATAAGGAATATATTTATTACACTATTTCATGTATTATTATACAATTATTGAGTTTAAATGCAGGTAATACAATGATTTATCAACACCAAAAATAAGAAATTCGCCGAAGTAAAAGGTCTGGGTTTAATAAATCATTCTATCAACTAATGTCAAAAGTCAACAATTGTTTAACTATATGACTTGTTTTTTGTCCTTTCCAAATTGTTTCTTGTATTTGCTACTTGTTTTTGTCCCCGCGCAACGCGTTGCGGGAGACATAGAGATACCAGGTGTCCGCCCGTCCGCTCTCACGTGTACAATTCTTGCAAGATGGTAAGGAAATTGTATCATAGGTTTATTCCAGCAATGTCGTGATGATAAACTCATCATAGATATCCAGGATTGAACGAGTTTGAGAATCTGGTCGATCAATTATTTGAAAAGAGTTATGCACCTGGGAAACATTATTTAAGTGGAAAACTACATCGTTAGTGCTCTCATATGTACAATTCTTGTCAGATTTTATGAAAATTATATCGTAGGTTTAATTTATCAATGTGTTTGACGAGTTCGAAAATCAGTGCCGATGAATTATTTTTTATGCCTCTTTCAAGCATTAATTGTATGGGAAATTGCATCGGTAGCGTTCTCTAGTGTTTAATTAAATGAAACTTATATCTACAATTTCGAAAATCAGTGCATAGCAATTATTTTAAAATAGAAACTTTAGTTTTATGGAAAATTACATTGTTATAGCTCTTATATGTACAATTCTTGCCCGAATTGTATTACAAACATAAATGATACGTTTATATCAGCAATGACTTTGACGAGTTCGGAAATCAGTGCCGATCAATAATGTTAAAAACTTATGCCCGATGGAAAGATCTCATGTGTTCAATTCTTTCCAGAATTATATAAACCTTACATCATATGTTTATATCAGCAATATTTTTTACCCTTTAGTCACTCTGATTCAAACAACAAATTTTCAAGATGCTTGATTTCTTGATTGAAAACACATTTCTTACGTTTAGATGACATGTATTTCAACAAACAACCGACATTTCCATGGGAACAAACTGTGTCCCTCTTCTTGCCGACTTGTTCCTTTGTTCATATGAGGCTGACTTCATACAGGAACGTCTTATGAAAAAGAAAAAGTAAGCTGTATCATTTAACTATACTTTCCGCACTCTCACTAAACAATTCATAATTTAGTGACTATGTTGAACGCATCTCTAAAAAGTAAAATAACAAAATTACCGAACTCCGAGGAAAATTCTAAACGGAAAGTCCCTAAGTAAATGGCAAAATCAAAACCTCAAGCACATCAAACGAATGGATAACAACTATCATATTTATGACTTGGTATCCGTCGAACATTAGATAAAGGTTACAACAGATACAGTTAACAATGGTTAAGTCTGCCTCATATCTTGACTTACATCTTGAAAATGACAATGAGGTTGGTTGAAAACAAAACTTTACGACAGAAGAGATGATTTCAGCTTCCCAATTGTAAACTTTTTATTTCTATGTAGCAACATTCCAGCAGCGTCTGTATATGGAGTATATGTCCCCGATTTGATACCATATCCCAGTGCTTGTATTTCCTTTATAGTGGGTTGCTGTTCACAAGGAGCTATCAAAATAAGAGTTCCAAGGATGAATTTGAAATCATCCCTTAGTAAGTTTAACGGTCGCAATCACGGTTTTGTTGACCGTTATGGAATATCTGTTTCACAAATAATAACAGATATGTTCTTAATGTCGTAACTATAATCCCATCCCTTTTCCCGAATGTGATCCGCCGAATTATACTTATTACCGGGTTTGTACTATCATAAGCAGGACGACGGGTGCCACATGTGGAGCAGGATCTGCTGACCCTTCCGAGCACTGGAGATCACCCCAAGTTGTTGGTATGGTTTGTGTTGCACAGTCTTACTTTTCTATGTTGTGTTTTGTGTACTATTGTTTGTTGGTCTTTTTATTTTTAGCCTTAGCATTTTCAGTTTCGACTTATGAATGTCCCTCTGATATCTTTTTTCGAAAATAAGTTCTTACCAAAGATTTTTACTAGTTATTAATTATGATGGAAATCATATTGCATTTGCTTTAAAGCCTTTATTCCTCTAAGATTTTAATACAAAGTCTTAAAGAACAAACAAAGTGCTTTTTAAGTTTTGCTCTTTTACCTTGGAAAGAGAAAATATGCGCAAGGCGAGGACATTGGAACTCTGTTACTGTTTCATAAAGATTCAATTGAATGTAGAATTACAAGAAGAAGAATAAATATGAAAATTTGCTTGATGTCATAAAACAATGTCATTGACGTTGAATTGGAAAACATATTTTAAGGTAAATGTTAGCTGTTTAAAATCTGAGATTTTTAATCTCATGATTTCTTGTCGCAGTGAAGACAATGTCTTAAAAAGAAGATTCTCTTATAATAATATACAGATTATTTGAGCCAATGAGAGAACAGAAATTTTATAGTAATAAAATCATTATATTTATCTATTGATATGACATTTTGTCATATGACTAGTTTGGGAGGTCGTGTCGATGGCTAATTAGATGTTTTCCTATCTAAAATATTGATACTTTACTAAAATTGTGTGCCTTTTTATTGTTTTGGGTGGATTTTTTTTAAATTCTGATAGAGGTCTACATGTATCCACCAAAGGCCAGAGGACGAGGATGTACACAATTGCAACTCACTGTTTGCTTTCAAAATTATATAAAAAACTATTTGTAATAAGGTACATGCAAATTATGCATCATTGTGTGCAGTTTTCATCAAATTCCCAAACCTGTTATATAAAAATTGCAATAAACGAAAGAAACCCCTTTTTCAATTTAGCTTTAGATGTGTATTTTGTAGAATTAATGGTTGGAAAAATCGGATGAACAAAGTTTATTGTTCTACAGTTTATTGCATATTTTATGATGTGATCTTACTTAACAGTAATCAAATTTCTTCTATATGAGTGTAATTTTCTAATGATAGGAACCAATGAAGAAGCTGAATTTGACGCACGACTGTTGAAACAATACAAAAGAACAATTGAAGCATCAGAAGAAACCCACACGCCTTTTAAAGACAAAACATCAAATGATGAATTAAATGAATTAGAGATAGTAAGCCAGCAGCCTAAAATAATGAAACATCCAGTAGCCACAGAATCTCAAGTTGAACCTCCAATAACCACTGAATCTCAAGTTGAACCTCCAGTAACCACTGAATCTCAAGTTGAACCTCCAATAACCACTGAATCTCAAGTTGAGCCTCAAGTAACTTCGCAGCAACGAAACCAAGCAGTAGAACAAGCAAAATTGATATGAAAACCATGTTTAAATCTAACGTTGATGTACATGACAAAGAGGAGTATGCCACATTATTGTTGTGGGATTTTGCAGGAGATGAAGAATTTTACCACACACATCAAACCTTTTATCGCCAGATGCTATATATCTTGTTGTTACAAGGCTCGACGAGGCTGACGACAAAGAAGCACAAGGTAACAAAGAAATAAGATAAGTGAGATGTAAAATATATAATATAATATTTATTTTATATTTTATTTTATTTTGTAGTAGCGTAAGATGCAAATTGTTGTCAAGAACTATATAAACCCATTTTGTTCCAAGTAAAGATGAAAATATGTGGTCAAATAATAGCATTAACGGTTCCAATCGTACTGCACCATATGTGCATTTTCAACAATGAATGTCTCTTCAGTAATGCTCGATGCCAAAATGACGAGCTAATTATTTTCTACATTCTCTTCGTTCAAACGAACTTAAATTATGTATGTACTAGACTATATAATTTCTGTAAACCGACTGCCCCATCTGTTTCCAATCTCATTCATATATTGAAAAGAAAAACTAAAACTTAAATCTTAGATCTGGTCAGGCACTATGACCATTCTCCTTAATCGAATATTTGCAATAACAATAACATTATTCATAATTGTATATCAAAGTCCACACGTATGCAGAATAGGTCCTCTGTTGATAAACTTTAAAAATTTTGCACTCAACAATCTACAAAAGGCAAACAAAGTATATTAAACGAGCATAAATTATTTAAGTACTAGACTATTTAAGGTTTATCATAACCTTTTGCAAATATGGCTGTATTTACACTACAAATTTCTCTTTTAGTACAGACAAACATATGCACCCGGAAAAGCATGTCTGGACCTAGATAAATAAAATTGAAATGCATTTCAAGTTTCAGAATATTAAAAACTTAACTACATTTTGCCATTCATTTTTGTTCGTTCCTGTAGAAGGTACCAAAATAAACTAAGTTGGGAAAGAAGTTTAAGAAGCTCCCTCATATTATAATGTTGTGAGTCTTATTGATTTAAATGGACAATAGACGGACAATAGACATCTGCAAACAATAGGTGATTTAAACTGTGTAACTGAGTGGACGGTATCAAATGAAACTCATGTGTTTGATTATATTTGCTATTATCTGCAAACTGGAAAAAATTCAGGTAAGTTTTAATTTTCTGAAATATAGACTTCATATAAGTTTTATATATCTAGGTCCTGCCATGCATTAAAACTTTCCTAGGTGTATCAGTTTGTATGT
The DNA here is from genome assembly GCA_017311375.1 of Mytilus coruscus. Taxonomy (NCBI): domain Eukaryota; kingdom Metazoa; phylum Mollusca; class Bivalvia; order Mytilida; family Mytilidae; genus Mytilus; species Mytilus coruscus. The sequence continues at coordinate 59,480,657 of CM029606.1, forward strand.
ACTCATAGTATATTTTGTGGTGTAAAACGGTCATATTTTTCAATTCCTTAGATGAACCATAATTTCTGTATACAGACTGCCCTATCTGTTTCTAATCTCATTCATAATTAGAGTTAACTAGAGTCATATCTAGTGTTAGATCTTGTTAGACATGATGACTATTCTTTATTATACAAAGAAAGAAATTACCGTCCTAAATCTTATATACCTAAAGATTTTGAAACTTGAAATCGTTTTTCTTCAAATAATTACTGCTGCAACTGTCTTTCGCGGTATCAGATTTCTACCTTCCGTGAAGCTTTAATAATCCGTCGAAGACACCAGAGCTACTAGCGGCTGAGCAACCACCTCCTTACACTATGTGTGCCTGGATCTAAACATATTTGTGATAAAGTGCCTTTTACATATTTTACAATCTCTCTAGTTCTAATATAGGATAGTTTTGTATTCGTTATTCTCAGCTTGCAGTTGTTTGAACTCTTACAATAAGATAAAGCTCGAAACATAAAATCATCTTTAGACATGTCTATTCTAGCTTTTATATAATCACTCATAGTTTTAACGGGACAGTGTAGCTGATCAACTTTAGCTATCAAAACTTTTTTCCCTTATGGTAACAATAGGTTTTTCAGGTGGGTCTCAACGTCATTTAAGCGGTCTCAGGTAGGTTTTCACTATACATTTGGAATATCCAACTGGCACTTTGGGCCCTCCGTAAACATAGAAGACAGGCAGTGTACCCAAATTCCTTTTAGTCACGTTTGTATCTACATATTAACTAACTGTCTGCAAAATATTAGGAAGATTGGGTGATCAGGGGGTCTCACTATTGCCCTGTGCCCTTTGTCCTGAAATTTTAACAATTTTAAGCTGAAAAGTGACAATCTAAGCCCTCCGTAGATATCGAAGATGACATTATTAGGAAATCCTTTTGATACAATCTTTATATATACAGAGTCTATGATTTCGTCGAATTTTATGGACATTGAAAGACCAGGGGTCTTATCGTCATTTAAGCGGTCTCAGGTAGGTTTTCACTATACATTTATATTATTGGGGCTTTTCATAAATATTTCTATTTCTATTTCTAAATGTTTCTATAGTGATCGGTTTTGTTTTGTTTGAAGAAATATTATGTATAAAATAACATCTTTGATGTCGTTTTATTGATACAAATCTATATCACATAAAGACAAATATGCAACTTACATAAGGGTTTATATTCGAATTTACGACAGCTTGAAGGGGTCATAAAACGATTTGCTACGTATCTTTTCACTCCTTTTAACTGTGAAAATCATGCTTTTATGTTATCAAATATTTAAAATTTTATGATTTTCAACTTAACTTGAATATCGAACTAACTGCTAGCATCCGGTTGGATATTGAATATCGAATATCGAATAACGAACCGGCCCGCTAACTTCCCATACACTTTTTAGATGCCTCCACAATACACTTAACTATATTTGAGTAAAATGGGTTATCAAACTCAGCTAAACTGTGAGCCCATTTGATAAAATAGAATGCATCTTTACTGTCCTATAACGTATAATTTTCTAAACTTTGCATTAGATTTTGAAGACATAGACCGACATAAACTTCGTTGCCAGACTTGTTTTCTGTATATTTTGCAGACCACACTACAAAACGCTTAAACTATTTTTGTAAAATAAATATAGGCTGACGTCACACAGGAACTTCTTAAGAAGAAAGAAAATAACAGTATCCTTTAACTTTATTTTCAGCTATATATGATGTTCTCTCACTAAATTATTCAAAATTTGGTGACTATGTTGAACGCATATATCTAACCGAACTAGAGATAAAGGATACAACAGAACCAGTTAAGTCTGACTCATATCTTGACTTACATCTAAAAATTGACAATGAGGGTCGGTTGAGAACAAAACTTTACGAAAAAGAGATGCTTTTAGCTTCCCAATTGTAAACTTTCCATTTCTATGTTGCAACATTCCAGTAGCGCCTGCATACGGAGTATACATCTCCAAATTGATACGATATTCCGGGCTTGTATTTCCTATCATGATTTCCTTGAAAGAGGTTGCTGCTCACATGGAAGCTATTACACCAAGAATTCCAAATGATCATCCCTTAGTAAATTTTCGGGACCATCACGAGTTGGTTGTCCGTTATGGAATATCCGTTTCACAGATGATAGCGGATATGTTCCTTATGTCGTAACTACAATCCCGTTTCCTTTTCACGAAAGTGACCTACCGAATAAGACTTCTTACCGTTCTTGTACTAACATGAGCAACACGATGGGTACCATATGTGGAACAGATTCTGCTTACCCTTGCAGAGCACCTGAGATCACCCCAAGTTTTGGTGGGGTTCGTGTTGCTTAGATTTTATTTTTCTATGTTGTTTTTGTGTACTATTGTTTGTCTGTTTGTCTGTTTGTTTGTTTGTCTTTGTCTTTTTAACCATGGCGCTGTCAGTCGATTTATGAGTTTGAATGTCCCTCTAGGTCTATCGTACCTCTTTTATATATTAAATAAATAATTGTTACCTTAAAATATGCATAACTGCTCAGCATTCACAAACAGAAAACAGAGGTCCAGTCAATCGACACAATATCAACGCTTCTGTACGCTAACGTCTCTGAATCGATAACCCCTATTAAGTTATATTTGCAAAAAATAACAAAATTTAATGATTAAATATCAATCAGTGACTATCAAACGAAAAGCTTTAATTCTACTGTTGAATATTCCTTCCCAAAATTGACTTTGAATTGTTTTCTGAAATAAAATTCTATCTGCTTCGTTCAATTTGGGCACATCTGTATTCCAAATTTTCATCAAATATCAATGGCCAGTAAGGAGAAGACGACCAACTCGGAACTATCAGTGTTCCCTCTGCTTAGCATCTAATCAAGCTGCTAATGCATTTACAAACTAAATACTAATGGTGGCACTAATAGATTGTTTTCTTGTGCCCAATGTCACGAGAAAGCATCTATTGCTTAGGAGCCAGGGTAGCAATACAAAAACTAAACTTAATTTTGGTATTGTCCATATAAGCAAACCTATGATAGGTATGAGGACCACAGAGGTCGTCTTAACATTTAAAGTTCTATGCAGAATTTTGCCATTGATATCTACAATTCGACTAAATAATTCAGCCTTCTTGTTATCTTTTCTTTGAAACCATATTATGTGTAACGAAATGTGTTTACGTAAACAACACCTATACATTTCTAAAGACAATTTTTGTAACACTTGTACTCTGCTACCTTTATTGATAATGCTAACGAAAACTCTCAATAATGTTCTGTAAGAGTCTTGAAAAGGCACTGACATATAACTGAATTGCTTTTACTTCTCGCCAAGTAGAGCTCGGACCTCCTTCAGTCTCTTACCACATTGTATGCACAATTTTAGATGTATTCTGTATGTAACCAGCAGCGGGAGTATTGCTTGCATCTGTGAAAACATGCAAATTTGATATGTTCTTTACCATTAAAATTATCTCTCCAGAAAATAAGCTCATTGAAACAACCAGGGTGCTTGCCGATATTTACATATTGATCCAAATAGTCTCTTATAATAATTACTGAAACATGCATCTTATCATGATCTGAGTGGCGTTGTTTATGGCTGGTGTTAAAGCAATTAACTTACTGCAAATCTTGGTCAACTGTTGTTCCTTTACTCTGTAATTAGATTTAAGTATCAAAGCTACAAAATTAAATATGTCATTTACTTTTTCTCTGGGAATTTGTAATTTGCAAGAAATTTAATTCCACTTAACCATTCAACGCGATGTGAAGGTAACCATACACACTTATCTTTATTGGGCACAAAACCAGAAGCAATTAAGTCTGTTGTGATTCTTTGAGTGTGCTTTTCACAAAGTTCATAGCTGTCTTCAACCCCAAAATTGTCATATAGGTAGACAACTACCTTTCTGCTAAATGTTATCCTGTTCTTGACCAATTATTTAACAGTTTTAATAAAATTTACCCGCTAGAGCTTAGAAACAAATGGCAACACAGTAAACACAAGTCTCGTTTCCACGAAAACCCTAAATACTTTTGAAAATGATGTTATCCTGACTTGAAATCAAGACGTACCCATGACAATTCAAAGTATTCGAATTTGACTTTGTTTACAACAACCTGTTTATTTACATGTCATGCATGTGGAAGGTCTAAAACCAATCTGTGTTTACCTTTACCGTTAACTGAAACAATTAAAGGGTTAACAACATGTGGTTTAATTGATACCTCGTTTACTAAACCGTCAGATAAAAACTCTTTAATTACATTTGATACCAAATCTGAAAGCTATTACGCCGATATACATTTTTTAAATATATATTTTCAGGTTCTTTCAACAAACATATTTTGCAACATTTTCAATAACGTCAACAATAAAGTTAGAAGCGTTAATAGGTTTCCAAAAGTTTATAGAATTTTTCAGCCTATCTTTAACAAAAATATCTGAATAACCCATTTCATATTTGAAATGGGATTCAGAAACAGCTTGTATATGTAAAGTGTCGTACGAGCACTGAAATTCTGAAGAACTTCCTCGGGAACGCCAAATCTTGCTGTCTTTTTGTAATTGGAATCCAAATGCCCAAAGATTGTTCAGCTGAAACACATGTTTCCTTCTCTGGACCTTTTGACCAGGTTTCCGTAACCATGTCTTATCCCATGAAAGGGCGACATGCTGCCAGAAACTGTGATTACAGTATGAGCAATCTGCGAGTTTGAACCGGTAGCTTCAGCTTGTCTTTTCGTTCGTTCTGCTTCTTGTCTACAGATTTCACAGACTTTAATAACTTTTTACTGCACGGTCGTCCGCTGCCTTTATCTTTTTTTTATCCTCGGAGTTGCTGGCTAAATCATCGGATATATATTCTTGTACGGTCTTCCATCCTCCCTTTGATTTATCGGCATATCTAATGAGCTTGTTTCTTTTCTTCAGAGTATTAAGTGACTAATTCAAGGTAGTCTCCGCTTTAGCCGACTTGTTGCTCCCTAAAAAGCCAACGCCCTCTATATTTTGTCCCAAAATCAATGTCAGCTCGTACTGGACTTGATGACTCTTCAATATGAAGTAATTTTCAGCCTTTTAACCCTTTTTCTAAAGTGTGCGTAGTATCTGTAAAGACATTTCAATACCTGACAACTTAGTGTCCATATAAGTCTTTAGCAGCATAAACAAATCGGCATTTGACATTTCGTGCTAATTGTTGTTCGCCCGCTAAATCTAAAGTTTCCACCTCAATGTCAGACATGGTCATTGTAAGTCTATGGCAGATTTTGAAAATACTAGTAACAGCTAACAAAAATACGGGTGTACTGGCGAATGGTCAACGCCCTTGTCGATAGTTTCAAATCGAACCCACCCTATTTATATACTCAGGTTCATTAAACATGTTAAACCAGTTAGAATTATATTGATATAATAATAAAATTATCTTACGATAACATTCATCTTCCACGTACATTAACAATATATTGATAGCTTTTGTTTAATAGACAATTTCATCAGTCACACATCCGTCATATGTATATCCTACTGGTCAGTAGTTCATTGAAAATTTTGACATGTTTGCTTTATAATTTTAAAATGTTCAAGTAGAATTTGTTTTGAATCGATCTTTTAATTTTTTCTCAACATTTTAAAAGTCGTCTCAGATATAAATTAAAGTAGTTCAAAGATGTGTCGGACCAAACTTTTCAGATGTACTGTTAACTGTTTTTATTTTCATTTATGATTGATTAAGTTATAAGTGATGGAATTATCACTTTTGAATGCACCCATGGCACCCCTATTGCTTGAAGAGTGTCCTCAGTGTTAGGTTTCTATACATTTTTCTTTATAAATTGAATAGTGTGAGTACAGAAAACTATTGAGATGGAATTTTATTTTGTCTGGTTTAAGAACTGACAGGGATTTTGTTTTAGCTGAATTGTTTTACAGACTATGAAATATGAATTAAAATCTAATATTTTGTAACCATTTAAATGTCAGATGTTTACATAAAATTTCAGTTCTACTATTAATTTGATCTATGATTAGCAGATAGTTTACGAATTTAGCTTTGTTAAAGTCAAACAGCTTGTTATATTAAAAAATATGTGTTTGTGAATTTTATATCTTTCTTATATTACTGTATTATGTTGAAGTATAAATTCCGGGTCCTGACGTTGTTTATCATCTTAATACCGTGTTATAGCATTCTTTTCCTTGTCTTAATGAATAATACTTTTACTGTTTAGCCTGTTTTGGTGATGTACATTTGACGTGGCTCTGTACTTATACATTCCGTTATTGTGTTATTGTTCAATGGTTACATTTTGTATTCTTGTCTTTCTTCTTTGCTATTTTGCTTTGCCTATATGCCTTTTGGGGTTTCTTAGTTATATATCTTTTCATAGTGATTAAGATTATAACACAATATTGGCCGCTGTATCCCTATTGTTGACGTGTTTACCTATTATGTTTGTTTGTTCTATTCACACATCGTTGTCAATATAATGAAATCCGATGCAACTGTCACAAAAGTAAGAGGTTTAGCGAACCATAAAACCAGGTTGAATCCACAATTTTCTACATAAGAAAATGCCTGTACAAAGTCAGGAATATGACAGTGGTTATCCATTCGTTTGATGTGTTTGTGCTTTTGTGTTTAGGGACTTTCCATTTTAAATTTACCTCGTCGTTCAGTATTTTTGTGATTTTACTTTTTATCTGTTATAGTTTGAAAATGTTGAACTGTGACCTTTAGCTGACTATCTTCGTGTCTATTTGTCTTTGGTGAATTGTTGTCTCAGTATCCAGTATACCTCAATCCCTCATTTTTTGTTTGTTTTAAAGAATGTGAAAAGCATGAACAAGAGTGATTTCATACCTAAAATATTACATGTATATATTCCTACAATAATTTAAGTAATGACATGTACATGTACTGATACTTATTATATTAAATGGTACCATGAATCTGTCTTCATAAAATCGAAACATTAAACGTATTACATGCTTTATTAACTTTGAAGTGTTGGTGAAAAGAATGATTGCTCGCGATGTGTTGTTCATCCTTCCCATGTACTAATATTCACTTACATAATGTACAAATTAATAAAGCTACTTCTTCATAGTTCTCTATTACAAAGAGACTTGAACAAATGTCGATATGAAGTCGTTATACTATTCATTTGTAGATATATTCCAATTATGGATGGACTCAATACATTGCTACAGTAGACTGCAAGAGGACAAGAGTAAACCTGATGACACCAAAAGATCATCATCAGATGATCTTGATCCACCAGCAGTTATTGTTGGCTCTTGGAAAGATGCTTTGACCACAAATGGAGCAAAGATATTAAAATCTTCAAATGATTAATGGTTGCAAACACACGTCTACTTTTCGTGCTTATTTGTACATGACCATGTTTTACTAATAATTTAGTGTAATCAGATCAACAATATCTAATGAAATAACGTTATCAGTTTTAAGGCTTGAAATGTTCCAGGAAAACAAATTATTTAATATGACATAGTTAGATCAGCCAGACAGCAAATCTCATAATGGCGTCGATTTTATTATTCTGGTCACGTGATTTTCAGTTTAAAAATGGGATTTTTGGCAACGGCAATGACGCCACGAAATCGACGGCGTAAAGCTTTTATGTATTGATCATGCTTAACCAAATATATCATTAGATACGGCAGGTTTCAATGTCTTTTAAGAATGAAAAATAAAATTTCCTTGATTATTTGATTAGGAAAGATGAAAAACGTGCCGCAGCCGTGACACTTCTCAGTAAATAAATGTAAATTAAAATGACACACGGAATGGTAACGTATTTTCCTTTAGAGGATGATACCTCCTGATATTATGAACATAAAATGCCTATTGTTATCAAAACTCGCCAGGTAAAACGGCATTGTGTCAATTCAACGGGTCCAAAACTGGCGAACGACAAAAGGGAGATAACTCGAATGAAAAGTCGTTAAAGGGACGGCTGATCAGAAACGCGAGAAAATAAGCATTTCGCTCAATTTTAGTACGTGAAAGAGTGATTCTGCGGTATAATATCCAATAATTTATCAGTATGCGATAGCAAAATGTGTAAATATGAAAAATATCTCGAAATTATAATTAATCATTGGAATGAGGGCACCTGTCAGGTACATCAGGACCCAAAAGTGAGAGAAAGTATTACAAAATGTATGTCTGCTTTGGTAAATAACTATTTAATTGAAATATTCCCAAAATATCTTATAAACATCTAGAAATCAGGTAAATTGCCAAAATTATTACATTCAGTTTTAAAAAAATGTTTCTGAACTGGAATACTACACACATTTAGATTCAGAAGAAATATAAAAAGTATCCTATGTGGTTAAATACCTCATTTTTATTCAGCATGCAGTGATGCAGAAACAGATTTTTTCTTAGTAGATCTACATGAAAATATATTTTATAAAGATTATGGGCATAAAATGCACATTTTGTTTTATATATTCTATTCTAGAGTAAAAAATTGAGAATTTCTGTTAAGACCCAATGTCAGTTATATCTGTGAACCTAATGATTATTTCCATTCTAAATATGTTTATATATGCAAGTAATTATTTATGTGAGGTCTATTAATGATGAACACTGAAATGTAACAACTTCTTGTCAGTGGCATATGATATGATACCCTTGACAATGTTGATTAAAAATTGAATTATCAAAGTACTCCATCAGAAGGCTTTACCAAACAAGTAATTTCTATGTGTTTATAAGTAGCAATATTACAAGTTAATAAAATTTGAGAAAATTAATATTTTGTATTTAGAGACTGAGTTACAAAAGTAAAATCATTTCCTGTCATGTGTTTTATTGTGTGCTGTCTCATTTTAGAAAAGGGTTATATTGTAAAAATAAATCATGAAATGTAGTAGTTTGAACTTTCTGGTATCTTAAAATCATTCAGAACTTAATATTACTTAGGAGATATAAAGCCTGGAATAGAACATGGATACCCATACAGTCCCCTTATGTTGTAATGTCTGTATTTAGCAAGATAAAGTAAATTTTATATATTTCTAGAATAAATAAAACTCCAAACTCTTATTATTACATGAAACCATCAGTCCTTCATTTGATGAAAGCTTGATAATATGATAAAGGAAATGAGATACCTTTTTCTGAGTATAGAAATATAAAAAATGCACTTTTAGTCTCTAACAGAAATGTCAAGTTACTTTATAGAACATGTGTACATATATATGCAATAACAGTTATGGTCAGTGCCAAGAGTATCAGGATATATTCTGGGTGTGACAGCTACTAAGTATTTGCCAACTTAAAACCCAATCCCCAATCATGCATATCAAATAACTAAATATTGCAAAACATGCTTTACGTATTATAAAATTTAAATGCCAAAATACTGTAAACTGAAAATAGCTTTTCACTAATTATATGTATTTATGGGGATAGTAATGCATGTACTCAAATTGAAAAAAAGCAATCACAACAAAACAGAGCCATGGGTGTGAAAATATTTATAGAATGAGTATGAACAGCTTTTAAATTATAATATGTACCATCAGAGACATAATTATGATATAAATCCATCTCTGGTAACATATACTGAAATATGTGTAATAATGAAGAATTAAAAAAATACCATGTTGACCCAATATATGAATTCTCATCAAATACCGGTACATGTACATGCAGCTAAACAATTGTAAAAAATAGAATGAACAATAATTCATAAATAGAGAAAATTTTAGGTAAACTGGATGCAGATTGAATAATCATCTATGGAACAATTAATGAATGATATGACTGCTAGAAGTAAATAGGAATAAGCACAGACAATGATATTATGATGTAATATCATATCTTCATTCATTTGAAATTACACCTGAAAACTACAAAATACGGATCTGACTCTGTTCAAACTGTTTTTCCTCTGTCTTTTATTTATGATATATCAGATCTTAGGATGTTTACACTGGAGTTATGTCATTCAGGACAAAACCTGTCAAGTGTCACAATAATTTATACCTGGACTTCCCAAAAATAATGCACTGCTTAAGGAATGTTATTGGGAGGTTTCAAAACCAGGTTCAATCCATCATTTTCTACATTTGAAAATGCCTGTACCAAGTCAGGAATATGACAGTTGTTGTCCATTCGTTTGATGTGTTTTGTCATTTGATTTTGCCATTTGATTAGGGACTTTCCGTTTTGAATTTTCCTCGGAGTTCAGTATTGTTGTGATTTTACTTTTTTATGTACATTTTCTTATATGTATAATGTGCTGAATTCATTATATCTGTGTGATTTATTAGAAAGTCAAACAAATGTTGTTTATTTTTGTATTTTTGTATACTGGAAAGACATCATTGGGGCATGAAAAAGGAAATAAATCACAAAAATAACAGATTTTGTTCATTTCAAAGACATGTTGACTGTTTTTCCTTAGTTGCAAGTTTGTCATATGTATGAGCTATTTTGGTCAAGAGCAGAGAAGTTGCAAGATAAAATAATAGGAGTCCCCGCAGGGCTTTACCGATTTATGATATGAACTGAAATTGTGCTCGTGTGCAAACAGCGAAGGGTAACGTCATGTGTCTACCCCAGTTCTGTTCTCCATGTTCCAGTTTATCAATATAAACTTCTCATATTTATTTTTCCTCGTCCCGAATTGAATATTTGTCAATGACAGTCGATGTTTAAAAATGGCGGTTCCGAAGACTGAAAATAAATGACTTTAATTTCTGATTCAACGATACATTTCTATGACTTCTTATATCTTTTAAACAATTGTAAAACTTATCATATCATGCATATATTTCTACGCAGCGACATCTGTTGACGACGTTATCAGAAATTATCTCCACTTGATTCTCGAATAATAAATCCGGGTTTTAACGGACAAATCAGGGATTTTTGTCCGGCTGTATGATTATCATATACGTTGAAATAACTTAAGTATTTACTGCATGTGTTCAAATATTATCAAAGCATTTATTTATTTGTAATGACCAAACAAACCAACACATTATCATGTCATTTTGCAGACTGAGGATGCATGTAGAAAACATTTTTAAGTATACGAAGAATATGTCAGAGGATGAACTAAGACATATAAGGCAAGGCTACTTCATTTCCAATACAGAAGATGATCCCAGTGTATTCCAGCAAATACGGGAAGACATCCTTAACTTAGCCAGAAAATGAAATCATGGAACAAAGATTATCCCTTAAAATTTATTCAGCTGGAAAAACGACTTGAAGGAAAGAAGAAGAAGTTACCAATTATTTCCTTCAGGAAATTCGGCACATGTCTACTGATACATCTAATCCATTAAATGATGAGGAACTCGAATTGTTTCTTGAATTTCACCATGAAATCAGAGCTTTAGTCTATTTCAAAGACCTTCCATCGTATATCATTTTAGATACACAGTGGTTGTCTGATGTCTTTAGATGTATAGTCACTGCAAGAAAATTTCAAGCTATTAGCATAAAAATACAAAAAATGGGAAGAATTGTACAGTAGAGGCAAATTACATAGTGAGGTTTTAGAAGATATATTTAAAAGGAAAACAATTTTTCCAAACACAAGGATCATATTCTGAACGTCATGGAGAAATTTGATATCATTATACGTCCGACTATTTCAGAGAGACGTCGCTGAAGAAAAACCTTGCTTCTATGTACTTTGGATGATTAAAAGGAACCTGAGGGGACATTTACGAAATGTTCAATGTGACAGAAAACACATGTTTTAAGTCTACATGGTTATGTTATAAGTTTAAGTTTCTACCTACTCATTTAATGAATCATTTAATTGCTTCACTGTGCAGGAAATACAACATTGCAGATATTGTCACTAAAGAACACAAACGACAAACTGCTCTTTTCAGAGGCTCAGCTGTTTTGAGTTAAAACGACAAAATTAGCGAAATTACATGTAATGAAATGTCCGAATTTGATTAAAATGCAGGTTTGGCAATTTGATAAAAGACGTGAAGGAGGTTTGTACAAATGCATTGACGACTTTGTGACAGAGGAAATTGTAAAGATAATAAGCACAAGATTTAATATGTCTAATGTGAACGTTGAGAAAAATGGGAATGTGGCCTTACAAAACCAGAGTATGTTACAGGATCAAATGACTTTAGTGAAGAGCAGATTACAGAATATTACTGTGAGACATGTACATGCACCCATGCATTCACCGATGAATGGCAAGATCTGCAAAATAGAATGCCTTGCGTAAGTGAAATATATTTATCTATTTCATTGTAACCTTGATAGAAAGATATGAGTATATTGGTTAACCTCCGTGCAACCTTCCTAATATTTGGTAGCAAGCCTCGCATATGCATGCTATAACATGTAGAATGTAGGGTGCTTTTTCATATTCATCGCTCATTACTAGTTTAACAAATGTGTGAAACATTTTAACCAGAACTATCAATCAGACCTTCCTGGTATTTGCTATACCACCTGTTGCCTTTAGTAATTATTCTTTTTCTGTTTTCTTTCTCTTTAATATCCTCCACCTTGTCCGAGTCATAAATTGTTACCAATTGACACTATCTTATTAGGTTAGCATGAAACCTGTTTGCAATACCATGCTGTGTAGTATATCATTACTTTCATGTGACCTTGATCTGTGGTTTCAAAGTTAAAATGCTGAATTTGTCTTTATTTTCAAGTCCGGGAATTTACTTTGTATATCCTTTGATATAGGCTTTTGCTAAATGGAACATTAGTGCAACGCCTTTTACTGTGTTTTCGTAGCATGGAATATGACTTTTGGCATTTACTTAGTTTGTTTTGCGTCTGTTGACCCGAAATCCAAATATATTCTTAATTTATATCTATAATGTTTTTACAATGAATTGTTTTGTTGGTTTTACTTGACTGACTGCTAGAAAATTGTACAGAGATCGCAAAGGGGACATAATTCAAGTGCTCTTAAAACTTATATATAGTTGAAGTGGTTTGAGTTAAGATGAATTTTTAGTTACTATCTAAAACCAATTGTGGATCATTAGTCCAATGTATTTATTATAGTTTTAATGCTTCTTTACTAAATTTATTGGGTTGTTAAAGCGTTGACTGAGGTATATTTTGTATGAAGCGTTCAACGCTTTAACAACCCTATAAAATTCCTAAAGAAGCATTCAATACTTATAATTACATTTTTGGCTAGGATAACGAAAACACGATTTCTATCAAGGATTTTTATTAACCAGTCGACTTTATTGTGGAAGCTCAGGCTATCATGAATATAACATTTCATTTAAAATGAAGGTTAATTTGAGAATGATGCGAGATTGTATTTAGCCAATCAAAATCAAGTATAATGATGAAACATAGATACAAAGATTTGATTAGTAAATTTGGCTGTACCTGTAGAAAACTTATTAAAAATGGTATTTCACATCCTAAATTTTACGGTAATATTGTACTTAAAGCGAGGAAATCACTATGTGATCCGTGTAAACTCATCGAACCTTTAAACAAACTTATAAGTAAGGGTTATCGTACCAATATTGTAATTAGATCTCTGAATATAGTTTACATTGGCACTAATATCGATTTTGTCATTAGCAAATTAAAACATAACTAAGTTGTATCTTCTTTTTGAGGCGGGATGTTTAGACACACACACGTTAATTTTATCTCTTAAGAAGTAGCTCCTCACTATCCTACTACCTGTCGATACATTTATTTTTGGCATTGCACAAGTCATGTCTTCTCTGACTGTTCATGACGTTAAAATACTAAATCCCTGGGATGTGTTTTAGTTGATTTTAGTCTCTGATGCATGATTTTTTATCATTAATTGTTTTTGGCTTTTAACTAGCTGTCAGTAACTGCGAGTACTCTCAAATCGTACTTTCTTGTTAATTCGACCTGTTGATACTATTTTTAATACTTTTTTGTTATTTTATATTAATATGGATCTTGTCTGTATACCAGCTTTGATTATTTGGAATATCTACTAATTTTCACTTCTTCGTACTACATTTGTATTAACATCAAGATTATTCTCCTTTAATCTGTACAGGAAGTTTTATTGTTGATATTTACCCTTATGTATCTAGTGTTAAATTAGGTATTTATATGACAGACCTTTCTTGGTATTCCTAATTATTGGAAGATTTTATATAGACAGAAAAAGTATACCTAAAACGACAAAGTTATTTTTCATTTACCTGTATATATTATGAAAACCGGTTTTTTCAAAAGTGATTATTTTCTAAGGGTTTAATATTTCGCGGTAGTGTTTTGCCATGGCTTTATTTGGACTTGTTTGTTTGCTTTTTGGCCTTGAATGTTTGTCCCTAATATTTTATTAACTATGTATTTACTTTCAGGTATCACAGATCGAATTTATTCGTTCATAGTGTGTTAATTTACGTTTTTGATTGAGTTAAGCCTTCCAATTGATGTTTTATCGTGTGTTTTCTATGTTGTGATGTTATACTATTGTTTCAGAAAAAGGAGAAGGTTTGGTACCATTAAAACGTTTAATCCCGCTGCAAATGTTTGCATCTGTCCTAAGTCAGGAATCTGATGTACAGTAGTTGTCGTTTGCTTATGTAATTTATACGTGTTTCTCGTTTCTCGTTTTTATATATACTAGACCGTTGGTTTTACCGTTTGAATGGTTTTGCACTAGTACTTTTGGGGCCCTTTATAGCTTGTTGTTCGGTGTGAGCCAAGGCTCCGTGTTGAAGGCCGTACATTGACCTATAATGGTTTACTTTCATAAATTGTTATTTGGATGGAGAGTTGTCTCATTGGCACTCACACCACATCTTCCTATTTCTATGTAATGTAATTATTTAATCATTACATTACATGTGATGTGTTTTGTTTCAATACGTATAAGTGATTTGTAGCACACATTTTTGTAGACAGTAATAGTTCTTCAATACTTTATTTACCATTTTGTAAATTATTTTAGCTGTCCCCGAATTGTGAAAATTATCCAGGATTGAATCCCAACACAGAAACCATCAGTCATGGCCAAACTACATCTTCTAAGGTAACACACGAGTTATCATTTTGTCGTTATTTTCTTATTGTAGACAGATGATTACCTTTAATGTATATAAAGTTTGATGCAAGATGTATAGGTTTCAAAAAGGTGCAACATTGATAAGTAGACAATACTATATATATGTATATATATATATATATACAACTCGTCTAAACATCAACCCAACAATGTTAGATCTGTACATTTGCTTTCGCAAATTTTTGTTCTTCCCTCGCCGGGATTCGAACCCATGCTACTGAGATATCGTGACACCAAATCGTCTGCACTGTAGCCTTCCCGCTAGACCACACGACCACCTGGGCTTCATAAAATGAAGCTTTCGGTGGCCAGGTGTTACCTTTCACGTCAGTTTTAATCTAGCGTCGTACTACGGTACATGATACATAAGGCATGGAGATGTATTAATAACATCTCCATGCCTTATATATCATGTACTGTAGTACGACGCTAGATTAAACTGACGTGGAAAGGTAACACCTGGCCACCGAAGGCTTCATTAATGAAGCTTGATATTACTTCTTTTTTTAAAGATGAAAACAGTTCTACCCAAAACCAAAGGAATAAATCCTGAACTTCATTCTATTTAACTAAAACAACTATTTGTTTTGATTTAAGAATTGCTATGTACAATAAGCGGCAAAAATATTTTTATATATTCTAGACAATTTACAAACATATATTTTTTATAGAACATCAATAAATTTTGTTAAACTTTTACTCAAATTTTGTGTAGTTCAAGCTACAAAAATATTTTTTTGTCATGCATCCGATTTCACCTTGAGAGATGCACACGCCTGATGAAGCTAATTTGTTTAGCGAAATATTGCGTGAATAATATAAAATATAACAACTAATTTTATAACACTCATTAGTGTGTTAAAGTTACATTCTTAGGCACTTATATAATTTAATGTAGTAACTGCATCAGTTTATTTACAAACTGATCCACACCTAGATAGATTGAATGTTGATTGTTGCTATTTTTAGACACTATATATATATATATATATATATATATATATATATATATATAATACTGTAGTATAATATAATTGTATGGCTTTCCAAATACCGTTTCGATTCCTAACATCACTGAAGAGACATTAATTGTCGAAATCCGGATATGGTGTACAAAAACCTTTGCACCTTTTGTTTGCGGTATACCATCTGTTCCTCAAGTTTATTGTTTTCTGTTTAGTATTAAATTTATAATTAAGATCCATTTATTACATCGGTGATCCGTTTATTTGGCAATCGCCAATGGCAGTCAGCAGGGTTTAAGAACATTTGTTGTTCGACCTGTTAGTCAAATGCGTTTTGTTAAAATATACTTTTCACTTTTTGGTCTTTTGGAAAATGTTGTTTGTGCTGTATTTAGACCCTCTAACAAGAAATTTGTTTTGCATGCACACGTATAAAATTGCGGTTTTATCCAACGCAATCATAGGTTTGAACGTTGTTTTCAATTTAGACTTGTATATATATATATATATATATATAGTTAACTGGTCAATTGCAAATATTTCGGCAATACATTTTAACAATATAAAAAGAAAGGTAGAAATTGTACATAATTACTAGTATGATATCTATAATATACCTATGGATTAAAACTACCAAACAACTCCGTATAATGATAACTGTCCTTAAATGACAACCCCTCAAAACTAACACTACATACACCGAAAGTATAATAAACAAAGAAATCAACAAAACAGTATCTTTAACAAAAATTGAAGGAACTGTTAGGGTCTTTGTGTCTAGTAGTTCATTATTCTTATAGTATCACTAGCCGATCAACACTGATGTTGTGAATTCGAACTTCTAACGTGTTGGGTTCCTTCCACTCTTCTCTTAATTAACTAGGATTGCCAGTTTTCTTGCCGATGGTCGTTAGTTCTTTACGAGTAGTCCTGCTACGTCTACCAATAAAACTGATTGCTAAGATAAATCTGATATCAAAAGTGCTGAAAAAGTAAATAACAAAATACCGAACTCCGTGGAAAATTCAAAACGGAAAGTCCCTTATCAAATGGCATAATAAAAGCTCAAACACATTAAACGAATGTGATATTCCTGACTTGGTACATTCATTTTCATGTGCAGAAAATGTTAGACTGAAAGTGTTTACAAACACCAACAATCAATCAAGCGTGGAACTTTTGAAGAGAAATAATAGTTCAATATAGAGTGCGATTGATCATAATGTATCAACTATGTTCTAGTTTCAATTATAGCAATATTATATAGTTTCTGATCAATCTGTCTTTCCGCCAGTCACTACGTCAGTCATTTTCGTTTCAAGATGCTAATACTTAGTAGTTTATATCTGATTACAGCCATTCCTGAATTTATGGACATTGTCAATAAGAGGAGGATGAGAATTGATTTTGACGTCACCACGTCAAAGGTCTAGGCATAGCTGGTAAACATAATCGAAAACTTCCTGCCAAAAAGTGGCTTCCAGGTCCTTAAACAAATACTACATTTTGATTGCAATTTTACATGGTTAAATGATCATATATAATAAGATGAAGATCCATATTGAATGTTTAAGTCACTAGGAATAAGTTCAAAGTCAAAGCTTACAACAAATAGATGTTTTGACACAATATAACTGCCGAAATTATAACTAAATATGACCATTTCTTAAAGTAAACTATAATCTATAACTTTAGGGCATTACAAGCTTTGTTCTTTGACATTGGGGATGGTGGTGTATTGGTGTATGAAAGCTTGTCTACTAAGAGTTCCTTAATTTGTTAATTGCAGGTGTTCGTCCGTGTCAAAGCTCGTAAGAGAGACATTTCAAAAGTCTATGAAGAGTCACCAGGAGCAGCCAGTTTGACAATGGTATGTTACATCACACATCTAGTGTTGTTAAAGGTACTAGATTATTCTATTGCAGAAATGTGTCTCTGCATATTGCGTTTCGTAATTGTTTTGGACAGCATTTATATGTTTTGTTGTCTCTTTGACACATTCCCCATTTCCATTATCAATTTTATATTAGTCAGGTTTTTTTTCATTTTTTTTTTTTGCTAGCTGATTCCCCAACAATTCTGTAAGGTCTATTTTAGCCTTTTGCATATTTTACATCATAATTCGCTATTTTTACCTGCATTTCAGTTCACAAAAGAGGAAATCAACTTTACACAGATGGGGATGATTGTGCTGAATATTTTGTGTGATGTTTTATATGATCTATTAAAACCAGATAAACCAAATCTGCGTCCAAGGAGTGATTGTGATATAGCATTTTTGTACAGTGAGCACAGAATTCTTAATAAACACATTCCTAGTAATTCATGGGGCGGTCAATGGCAAAGAATTCAGATTACAAACATAGCTATTGGAGATGATATTGAGCGAATCAGACTAACAAGAAATGAATTACAACAATCTACGATATTTCAACTTGATGATCAACGTTTCAATGAACTATGTAATATATCACGCGACCTTCTAAAACGATTTGATCGCTATATCACACCAACAAGGCTGTATATAGATCAACTTAATGAGATTTTGGCTAAAACTATTTCTGCAGAGGAAGTTAAATCTATTAAAAATGAAATGTTAGGTAAGTATGCTTTCAGGTAGATTCATGGTATACCGACATCTTGGATTGCACAATCGCAGTACACAATCATTCTAGTTATTTGCCCAAATCTGTAAATTAGGAAACAGATTTGCAATTTATTGGTTAGACTGTTTGTGTATTTAAAGAAAATTTGGTTATTTATTGTATTATTGAAAATATTCAAACAAATATCAAATTTTGTGTTTTTAGAATCAATCTTTTCAACTAAGCCATTTAAGAGGAGATAACTCTTTTAGTAAAAAAAATATACTGGACTGATAGGAAAATTTTAATTTTACTAATTGCAAAAAACAAGTTCGATGGCACCATTTTTATTTTTATTTTGTTAAAACATATTATAAACCCTATCTTCTCACAATTTATTTCAAAATTCTATCGCATAGATTTCTCTTTATGCACACAAATGTGTTTTTCATGAACAATCTAACCAAATTTAGGCAATTTTCAACGACTCATAGCTTGACAAATTGCACAGTGACCCATACTTTTATTATATTTTTGAAAAAAACATAGTAAAATCTTCATTTTGGCAAAGTATAAGAAAATTCTACTTCGAGAAATATATACAGATGATCTACCTCAAACAGTTAGATTATTTTCTGGATCTTTTCATTTTTTTTCTTTGTTGTGACCAAAGTGCATTATGATTTTATCCAGACTTGTTTGTACGAAAATATGCATACTAAAGTAGTTAATTTATAACAGCTTGATTAAACATATGTTGGCTATGACTAGATTTCGGATTGTCTGATAATCTTTTTTTGTATTGATCCAAATGTTTATATCTGTAAAATTTTGACTTATGTATTATAATTGGAATTGCAAACAGGAGCCTCTTTTATTATTGCAGTTAATGTATTCTATTTGAAAAGAGAATTTTATTTTATTCTCTTTTTCAATGTTTTCTATTTGTGTGACCAAAATATTCAAACAAACATTTTACTGGCCAGGCATGATTGTAACAAATATATTTGATGACTACACAAAAATACATGGAAAAAATCTCCAGATATGAACACGTTTTACTTTAGTTGTACAAGAAATGTAGAAATTATTTGTGAACAAGTATTGGGTAAATTTCCCACAAAGTTGATAACCATGCAGATATCAATAGACTGGGAAATTTCCCAAAAAGATGATAATGAAAAATAAATAAATTGAATGGGAAATCTCCCAAAACGATGAAAACGAAAAGAAATCAACAGAATAGGAAATTTCCCAAAAGATGATAACCAACAAGAACTCAATACAATGGGGAAATTTCCCCAAAAAGATGATAGCGAAAAAAGAAATCAATGGACTGGGGAAATTTCCCCACAAAGTTGATAACCAAAAAGAAATCAAAAGACTGGGGAAATTTCCCCAAAAAGATGATAACAAAAACGAAATAACTAAAATGGGAAATTTCCCACACAGTTGATTACCAAAAGAAATATGTAGACTGGGGAATTTCCTCACAAAGATTATAACAAAATAGTTATCAGAAGACTTGGGAATTATTCCACAGAGATGATAACCAAAATAAGTTCATAGGCTTGAAGAAAATCCCCATGCATTGCACAACGATTGCACATTCCGTTGTATAAAACAATGAGAAATATGTCGTCTAACAGATACAGATAGAAGAGAAAGGGGGAACATTTCAACAAGCAGATAACACTATTAAAAGGAAACATTGACTGGGAATACAACATATATCACAGATAAAGATGATACATTACACTAAATGGGGCAATTCCTCACAAAATCTTGTTTAACTATATATCGGGGCCTTTTGTAGTTGGCTATAAGGTATGGGTTTTCTAATGTTGAACGGTGCCTATAATTCCTAAAATCCACTTTATTTGAACTTTGGCGGACAGTTGTCTCATTGTCAATAATACCAGATCTCCTTTATAATATATAGCTACGAGTTAACTCATATGCTTTAATCTGGGAATTTCCCCGCCCATTTGAAAAATTTTACACGCTCATGGAGACCATGGAAAAAATTGACACACATGAAGTGAGTTGACATTTTGCATAATATGGTCTTAATTTCAACTGTTCAACATTTACAGCAAATATTATAAAGCAATCATAAAGCAAATTTAACCAAACCAAACAGACTTAAATAGAAAATAAGCTCTTTCAGTTCTTTTGTGTCCTCATTCAACAGCAATAGATCTTTCCTTGAGCCGGAGTCTTCTTTTCCTTGCCTGTAAATAGATAAATTGGTGATACAAAACATTGCTTCATGTTCAGTGTGACGTTACGCTATTATGACGTATAAATAAGCTAACTATCTTTACGCGGTTACCTGCATTAATGTCTCAATGAAACATGACCGCGATGACGTTATTCTGGTTTCCTATCGAGGATGGTTTTTTTTCCACATTCATACGATGGACGGTGTCAACAGCATTAATCTCGATTTCATCCAAGATTACGACTCTTGGCTTAATTGATTTGAGCTTTTGAGTATACAATATAAATTAAAATATATATAAAGACATTAATTCAAAGGTGTTGACGGCAAAGTTCGGAGCCAGACCTAGTTCATTTTATTACAAATCACAAATTCGGTACTCCTCGGCTTATCTCTACGGCAAAGTTCCGAACCGGACCTAGCTCATTTCAAATGTGTTGACCGAGGCAATTCGCCACTTAAATATTTTTCTGGGATCCGGGCCCGTCTGGCCACCACAGAGGTTCAAAGTTGCCCCTTAGCGTATTTTCAAAACAAATCACACATTCGGTACTCCTCGGCATATATCTACGGCAAAGTTCCGAACTGGACCTAGCTCATTTCAAAGTAATTGACCGAGGCTGTCGCCACTTAAATAATTTTTCTAGGATCCGGGCCCGTCTGGCCACCACAGAGGTTCAAAATTGTCCCTTAGCGTATTATCAATACATATCACACATTCGGTACTCCTCGGCAAATCTCTACGCCAAAGTTCCGAAAGGGACCTGGCTCATTTCAAAGGTGTTGACCGAGGCTATTCGCCACTTAAATATTTTTCTGGGATCCAGGACTGTCTGGTCACCACAGAGGTTCAAAGTTGCCCTTAGCGTATTTTCAATACAAATCACACATTCGGTACTCCTCGGCATACCCCTACGGCAAAGTTCCGTTCCGGACTTAGCTCATTACTTAATATTTTTCTAGGATCCGGACACGTCTAGCCACCACAGTTTTAGTTATATTTCAATTATTTGTATTGGCACATTTGACAAGGAAAATTTCAGTTTAAAATTAATGTAATGGTAATGTTGCATGCCGTACAAAATAGTCCACATAGGATTTATAATGAAAATACTTGTTGACATTAAAAAAGAGATTAACATTACATGTATACAGAAATAGTCTAAGATATTGAAAATGGTTTCAACTAAAATACTTGATATTTGAGGATGCCGAGTGTATGGAAAGCATATATGTTTCTGTACCTCCTTATCATAAGGAAAAAAAAACGAGAAAAGAACGGAAAAAACTACTTCAAATTGTACATTTTTTTATTAAACGAACAGTGTTCTCCAAAAAGTGGCTGCTATCTTCATTGGTAGTTAACACGGACTGTCATCTTTTGAGAATCACGACAAGCCGTGGAAATGTCAAATTTCGCAGTCAAATTATATTTCGTGTGTCCTATAACATGGAGAGAGCGAGGCACGCTTTAATTAACGGGCATCGGATTTAAAGTTCTCATTCTGACCGGACATGGCTGCATACTGATAGATCCAATACAGTAGTACGGACCCCCAATTTGACAGTGTTTTACTGCCGGTTATGAGAAGACCATGGTGAGTGTAGTTCTATAACCCACGGGCCAGTCACACTTAAGTTAAATACTACATAGAAAAACTAAGCACTGTACAACATGAACCCCATCAAAATTCCTGAAATAACGGTTAACTTAATACATTCGCCTTTAAGAGAATTCTCTCTTTTGAACGGATACTGATCTATAGAATTGTGTATGCTGCTATAGAAAGGATGATATTGGAAGGGATGCGTGGGTGCATTGTCTCGAATACTGAAACAAGGTGGACACTGATTTAACTGTATTCCTCTGTCATTCAAATATTGCCTTCTTTCTATATTAGCCCCTATATATTGACATAAGTATTTGCGACTTCATTAATGCCTTGCTTGTGAAACATCTATTACAGGCCGACTATAAGTCACCGCACTGCCTTTAACAATGAACAAAACCCATACCGTATAGTAGTCTGTCAAAGGCCCTGGAATCACACAACGTTAACTAATTCGTATGAAAAAACAACGGACTGATTTATGAACAAAAAAATAACAAATACAATAATATCACTGATATTCTCTGGTTGTTCTCTTTGTGATATTGAAACAAAGCGCAAAAAATGTATGTATATTAGAAAAAAAAATTCTATAAAAATGTGTAGCAATATTTCATAACTTAATGTTAACCTGTTTAAAGGACCCGTACCCTACTCAATCTACGGACTATTCCCCTATGTAACTAAATGCAAACTCCTGTCCCCGATAGTCCAAATGATGCACTCAAGGTTTTAATAAAAGTCTAGTAGATCGATGCAAAGGGCACTTTGTATACAGCCCAGCATATTTTCATAAGTCTAAAACGTATCATTAATTCTAAGAAGTGTGATGGTAATACTATCCTTATATATAAATTCATAATTCTGACGATTAAAGATCATAATAATATTGATGGATGACTGTTAAGATCAAAGAAAAGTAAATGGGGATGCCGGTTGAACTATAACTGAAAATCGAAAAAAAAAAAAATGGATATTTCTCTTTATTTTCTGAAATATTACTGATTGAATTCTTTCAAAATAGGTGAACATTTGTATATTAAGCACATAAAATTGTCGAAAAACCTTCTGTAACTTGTCTTAAAATCATCAGATCTCCAATTTCAAATTCATGGATTTTTCTAATAAAACTACATGTTGTTGATATATAAATGATATAGAATCATATGGTCACCTCTCGTAGCATTTATAATGACTGCTTCCTGAACATACTGTATTTCAAAATAATGAATGTCAGACGGTATATATACTTTATAGAATAGCCTGGATTTTTCACTTAGCAAATTTGATATGTTTAATTGCATATATTTAGAGTAATTTAGAGCTGGTATATTCAGTGTAGGATTAATATGTCTTGTTATGGAATACATTTTCAGCATTTATTTTAACATTTTTTTAGAAATTTCCGACTTGCATGCTTGTAGTATAATGTTTTTAGACTAGAAATCATGATTTGGTCTGTGTTTCTAATATTAAATAGGTGTTTCTGTTACTATCATGTAGACCTAGGCCTATCCTCATCAGGTATCCCTAGCCTATATATTTCCTTTCTTGTAATATTTAGAATGGTTCGAATTTGATTTCACTTATTGGGATACTCAAATAACTATATTAAAATCTATCGGGTCCAGGACCAATCCATAAATACACTGTATATATATATTCTTAATTTTTTTTGTATACTTTAAAGGTTCAAATATTGCCTACTTCTATTCACATGCATTGAATAGAGGGGCAACATGTATATAAACCACTTTTATTGTTATATCGCATTGAAAAGAGTGAGATCAAACGCTTAAAATAAGAGAAAATAAGTTGAAATATGAAAGAATGATTTCAAATGAAAACTAAACACAAAAATATTAAACAGCTGCGACATGAGCGCATGATACCCCTGTCGCGTTTTCAAAGAATAAAGTTAAATAACTTCTCAATGTCATATCAGAAATTTATGAAACACTAAAAGGAGGTTATCTTAATAGATATAAAACAGTCACCAAAGTTTAATGAAAACTGCTCAAAGCACTTTAAAGATATTTGTCCGAAAACAGGAAAATCACCCCTTTTTATGAATAAAATCCCATAACTCGGAAATGTAAAATGTAAAATTTATAAAAATCGAAAGGGAACTTACGTCAATAGATATTAAAAATTCATCAAAGTTTCATGAGAACTGCTGAAAGCATTTTGAATCATTGTCCGAAAATTTTAAAATCCCCTTATTTAATACATAAAACCCCATAACTCGGAAACGTAAAATCTGAAATTTATAAAAATCGAAAAGGAGGTCATGTGAATGAATATAAACAATTCATCAAAGTTTCTTGCAAATTGGTGAAAGCATTTTGAGTTATTGTCCGAAAATAGGAAAATTCCCTTTTTTTAATGAATAAAACCCCATAACTCGAAAATGTAAAATCTAAAATTTATAAAAACGAAATGGAGATCACGTCAATAGATATAAACAATTCACCAAAGTGACATGCAAATTGGTTAAAATGCGTGTTTGAGTTAATATCGGACATGTTGACGGCGGATGGACTGACTCGGTATTCCATAATACGTCCCGTAAATGGGCGTATAAAAAAGGGAGGGTTCTTATCCCAAATTGTCTTTGTTTCATGAATATTTTAATAAGAATTTCGTTTAAATATTTAGGAAATTTTCTTTTAACAATAAATGTCATTTTATCAAAAAATGTGAAAATTACAAAGAATATTCATTTCTGATCAAAATTAATCTTCAAAGGACAACAAATTATCAATCTATTCTAAATAAAAAAAAAATTAAAAATATTCATAACTTTATATTATAATTCTTTAACTGTATTTGAACATGATCAATCTAAAACACTGACTAGATTGTTAAAATTTTATGAAGAATATTCATATATAGATATTTACATGTAGTAGATATATTTATATTTCAAGTAAAGACAGAAAATGCCAAAATGTTGACTTTCTTATCAGATAATCTATGTGTAACATCTGTGGTTAGTTTATTGGGAAGAGTGATATATAAGTTACAAAGACTTCAAACTGTGAAGCTAATAAGTTGTGAATATGAGATTCCCTCAAATCTGAGGGAATTCTTCGGGCTGTACTATAAAGTATATATATTGCCGATGTTTTGTAAATCTACAAATCTACAAATCATCTCCTCTCAGCTGATGACGTCGAAAAGGCATCCAAAGGAGGTGACAATAAGTGCTGCTGCTAATAGATTCAAAACTAATAAAATGCCGATATCTATTGAGGTATGATAAGCATCATGCTTTATATTTGATAATTACATTTGTATATAAATAAGAAGATATGTGGTATTATTGCCACTGAGAGAACTCTCCACAAGAGACCAAGTGGCACAGAAATTAACAACTACAGGTCACCATACAGCCTTTAACAATGAGTAAAACCCATACTCTAAATAATAAACTTAACGAAAACTAATATGAAACACAGCATCAAATGCCAACCCCTGAATTACAGACTCCTGACTTGGGACAGGCAAATTCAGAATGTGGCGGGGTTATATTAGTTTGAAGGTTTCAATAGCGCAATTATTCGTAATGCATTTTCCAAAAGGCACCAGTTGTGTTCCGTATTATATTTCTTGAAGACTTCACAAACTAGGCAAAAATGACGAGTAGCAGTTCCTGTTACTAGAAATGCCAGTGTTGCATAACAGCCAAAAATATATATGGTCATGCGGCAAAATTTACTTAAAATGCAGTTGAAAAACATCGTCTATTTTTTTTCGCTTAATGAAAAGGCAAATTTTAATTGCTCCGACGTGCAGAAATGGAATATATTTTCTATACTTTTGAAATGTAAATTTGATTTTCTGAATCTTTTAAACCTAATTGTATATGCTTTCGATTAAAAGTAATTTCAGTCCTGTATCATCCAATCAGCAGCCGTACAGGATTTTATTTTGAGCTCCATCTAAAAAACTTGCCGGTAAAATGTAACAACTAATTGCGCTCTTGTAACCTGAAGGCGCCAATTAGTCTAATATTTACCTAATGGATTATCTAAGTGGACCCCCTAACTAGATTATAAAATAAGATAAATATGAATTTTCTAGTTAAACACTGTTAATATAAGATTTCAAAATGAATGCCTCTTCTTCGTTCTTATTGATATAAAATAGAATTAAGTGATGTTCTGTGCTAAACATTTCTTTATATTTTGATATATCTTGCCTGGTATACTATTTTATCATTGGAGAGTAGGTCTTGATATCAGATCTTGGGAAGGTTCTATTAGATTTATGCAATGCATCTAGATGCTCTGCATGGCCTGTATATCAGTGCATGATATATAGACTCATGTCTTTGTTTTTGTTGACTATTTTGTTATAAATTAGGTCGTTTGTTTTCTCAATTGAATTGTTAAATGTTTTTGAGGTCGGAACCTTTTATATAGCCGACTTTAAATTAAGGGTTTTACTTATTGTGAAGGTCGGACGGTAGCATATAATAATTATTGCTTATATCCATTTCATTTTAGCTTTGGTCGATTATTGACTCATTGGCAATCATACCACGTACATCTCCTTATATTTATATAGTTCCAACAAACCCGTATAATCATGATAATAGAAAATACGAGAATAACAATTTTAATTGTTTAACCAAGAAAACCATAAAGTCCTACAAATCCCTCTGAAAACAAAACTAAAACCGAAACAAACAAACGTATATATTACAAAGTTTACAGTGCATGGTAAGTTAAAGAAATATTTTGAATCTTAAATAACAGTACGTGAACGTATCACACCTTATGCTTTAGGGTGGTTTGTTGTCTTTACTTTTCTCACTATAGATTTTACCACATAAACTCCAAAGACAATTTATGATTATCGTACACAATTGTAAAATAAGTGTCTGAATTAATTATAACGAACAACATTACGGTTTACTGTGTGCATGTATAATCGTGATAATTTTCCACAACACTAAATGCTTGTCAATCACAGCATGATTTAACTACAGATCTCGGAAAGAGTTGTCATCATCTCGTCCACATCTATTTAACTTTATCTTAATGTACGCGTAAAATTTCACATTTATAATGCTGCCATGTGTTTTTGTGTATTTTCCTGGATGTTGAATATGCTATCTACGACCGAAAAAAGTGACAGCGAAAATAGGAGCAAAATTGGTGACAGGTATGTTTTGTGCATGATTAACAAATAATTATAATTGGGGCTTTGTTGAAATAAACGATAAAAGACCCTAAGAATTCATTCAATCGTGTTCAAACATGCATTCCTTTAGAGACATCGAAAAAGTAGAAAAAAATAAATCCTTAAACACTGTACGAGTATAAGACATGAAATTTTATCTTTTGTGATTTAGAACAAGTTAAAATATAAAGTCAATAATGGGTTAAGTGTACTAAATGCATGTTTTAAGTGAACACGTGTGACGTCTATTTTCACTGAACTTGTACACATTTTTGTTTAGGGGCAGCTGAACATGTAGCCACCTCCTCGCTGTGTTGAAGACCTATTGGAGAACTTGGTCTGCTCTTTGGTCGGGTTGTTGTTGTCACATTCCCCATTCCCATTCTCAATTTTAGCAAAGCGTATACATATAGTGTGAATATACCTCGAGGATGGGGGGGGGGGGGGACTTGCTATGTAATAAGTGGTAGGGATGAGCCGCTGGAATTATCAATAGATCACTATTTCATGCTCCATGATATATGAAAATGGTGAGAAATTCAGATTAAATATATCATTGGTTGATATTATCACTTGCTTTTTTATATCAAAAGCATATGTCAGTATTTTATTTTAAATGGTTAAACCACAGTCGAAAATGCATCAGCTATTTGTCTCGCCAATTAATCTCCATTTATCTTCCAATGTGGTATTTCCACTGATGCTAGTTATCGATGCTATAAATCCGATTATTTTGACATTTGCACCTAATTACATTGTAACATTCCAAGTTTGTATTCATGAAACATGATAACAATTATTAAAAGAAATTCCATAGTGTCAATGTCCTTTAAGAGGGAACGTCAATGTAACTTTTTATCAGTTTATCATTAAAGTATAAGACCCAGTTTAAACTTGCACGAAATTGAACCGATCTTTATTTGAATCGATCTTAAAAAGATCAGTTTGCGTTTACATTTGCACAAGCAAGATCGATTCAGATCGATCTTATTTGATCCAGTGAGTTCACACTGCAACATAAACAGAACCGTCGTGTGCAGTTATTTATTATTATCTTTTTAGTTCGCAGGTCACAAGTAATAAAACGAAATGTGAGAAGACTATCACTTAAAAATGAAAGGTCAAGAAATTTGAAGATGAGGATTTGCAGCAAAGAAATAGAATTTATTGATTCAGAAGAATGATCCAAAAAGGTCGGAATCTGTATTTACTGTTCTTATCCCATCCATCGTTTTAAACACGTGTGTTTTGCCACCGAACATGCGCAGATTTATTTTCATTTCTTAATATAAAATTCACTTATACAAAGATCGATCGCGATCGATCTAAGCCTTACACTTGAAGAAAGATCGATCTTTTAAAACTACCTCTGGAGGTGGACTTTTAAGACCGATTGTAGATCGATCTTTCTCGTTTATATAAGACTAAAGATCGGTCTTTTAAGATCAATCTCAAGAAAGATCGACCTTTTCACAAGTGTAAACGGGGTCTTACTCTCTGACCAAACATATTTTTATGAGAATTGTCTATTAAACTGAATTTTCTTCATAATGAAAGATATAAAAGGGGTTAAGCGAGAAAAGTGTTTAAGATGTGACAAATGTGACGAATTTATTGGAAAACAAGGTGTGATTATTGTGACTGTGTTGCTACTAAACATACTACATGAACATGATTAAGAGCCGGACCCAAGAAAAATCGCTATACTAATGTATCAGAAGATGAAAAATATCCAAATATATCTATAGGTCTGTTTTTGTTAATTGATATATGACAGGGTATATACTTTAGATAATCAAATATATGAAAAGGGTGGGTACTTGATGTCTCAGCTGCTCACCCTACCAAAGAAAGATTGAAGTGCAACCCAATAATACACCATTTTCTTCTTTTTATGATAATCAGCCATTCAATTAGAATCCATTTTCATGCATTTTTCTCAGGGAAAGTGGGTGAAATATTCAGTGGCGGTTTTACCCGGAGGCACAGGGGGCACGTGCCCCCTCCCCACCCCAAGGTCCAGCTCACCAGCAAACTTTCTAACATAATGTTATTGCTACTGAATCTACTTATCTAGATATAAGATATTAATTACAGCTTGATTTGAGTTATAAACTGGTCGTTAGTTCAACCCAGCTTCAACATGCGTTTTTTTTTTTTTTTTTTTTGACAACTTATCGTTAGTTGTGTAAATATTGACACCTGTCTGTAATGTCTATTTCCAAAAAGATTATGTAAACTATATGTTGATTTGAATAGTACGAATATTTCTATTGTTTTTTTAAATCTTCTGTTCAGGAAAGAAATTATATACCAGTTGTTTTAGTGTTTATTGGAACACCCTTCAATAAACTTGGACAACGGTTCCCTAGATCCAGGATCATTACCCGCCAGGTCAGGGGTGGGGGCATACACCCAATATCAATATGCTCATGAAAGTATTAAATTGACAGGAACTCCAACAAGTGGACTTCAAACGTTTATAGTGCCATGCCGCAAAATCGTTTAGTATCTGCTAATTAACCTGATATGTCATATGGATGCATGGGTTCCGATCAAATTTTTAGAACCTCGTAATTGATCGTAAATACGGAACATACCGAAATAACCGGATGTGTACTGCATTGTCATGGAAATGACATTTACCGACCATGTCATTAATGACAAATATGTAAGTTTTTACGGGTTTTGCTGCGTAAAAACAAATAAAAAGAAAGAAACGAAAACCCCGCGAGTGTCTTCACCAAAAGAAAAACAAACTGAAGAGTAAAATTACCCACAAGCCATAAACATTTCAGTTTAAGTTGCAATCAATCATAGTTAAATATATTATTTTTTTTATTCATGAGAGTGCCGTTGGCTAAACACGCATAACTGTTATAACGTTACAGTAACCAAATTGCACCTATTTAGCTAAAATAGCAGCGGAAATCTTACAAGTTCACTTTGAGACTAAACACTTGATATTTTTATGAGTTACATTATACACATCTTTTAACATAGGTAGATATATTCAAAAAACGCAAAACGTTCACAGTATATACATGTATCAACAGATGGTGTTATCACTGGAAAAAGTAGAATCTACGTCCACAAAAAGTCATCTTTTAAAAATGAGCAAATAAGATATGTTACAAGCATCCATTTCTTAAAAAAATGAATAGTAAGCATGGACTTACGTCAAATTGTTTTAAATATTTGAAGAAATAAGACAAAACATCTGTTATTCAATTTTAAGGATGTGAATTTAAGCATGGAGGCAATTTGGGTACTCCTCATTATAGAATAACGGATCGTTTGGAGGTTGGTTCACACCCTTTTTTCTATGATTCAAAATGGATTTAAAATTAAATTGGTGTTACAATATAAAGTTAATAAGGATACATATTTAAAATAAACACAGAATGGACACTTTTGTCTGTATCATAAATAAACGTAGGTGAAAAACTGTTAATAGGTGTAATTTGGGTACCCTCACGTTATACATGCTAGGCTTGAAAATCATAAAATCTTATAAAAAGTAAACCATGTAAACAGAAAAGTTTTTATCAGCAATTATTATTGCGCTTTATTGCTAACTTAGGCAAATATTTTAATTAAGTGTTTACTGAAAGAATTTCCAAAACAAAATGAATTCAAAAGTTGGTTCTCCGTAGCGGCGGGGCAGGGAGGTAAAGGGCTTTGATTGGAAAAAAAATATCAAATATTTTGATTAATTGTTTACTGAAAGTACAATGGCAAATATTTCATGCAATTCAACAAGAAACAAAAATGTAAATTGCTTAACATACGGTGTAAGATGTTTCAGGACTGTTACGCATTTACACACATAAATCAATTCAAATTTGGTTCCCTTGATAAAATTTTAAGAATAAAAAAAATATTATACTGCTTAGGGCCCATCATGGTGATCGTTCTATAAATGCATCAAGAAATATTTAAAGCGATTCGTAAGAAAATCTGTCAGACGTCAGAGTAATCTCAGACTAGGTTGAATGTTTAAGGTTGTTTATTTACTTTGGAATTATTATAAAGGTGTAACAATTCATCTGTCTCGTAACCTGATAATGCTATGTAGAAGTCATCACGTGTGTGTAATTATTAACCTCTAGTAGTCTTTGAAAACATATTTAATAAATACGGTAATCACATTTTTCTACACTGAGACGATAGAGAAAACCATAAATATTCATATTCTTGTAACATTCAATAAAAATTTACAACTTTTAACTTAAATCTGAGCAATATAATACTTCCATGGTATGCTGAAAAGAACATGTCATCACTATTACATGTAATATAATACGTAACACTGAATAATGCTGATAATGGAACTTACTTTGACCCCCACCCCATTAAAAAAGAATGGCACCCCTCCCGGTAAGAAAAACTAAATCATCCCATTGTAGACTTACAATAGTTACTGAAGACCCCTTATCATTATTTTCATTAATTTATCAAGTTTTGACCATTTGAAATTGCATATGCCTACGATATCGCGAAGTACCGTCGACTTGCAGCTAACGGTTGTCTTTATTTGAAGAAATAATTATTTTTGAACATACTTTAAAAATGTGTAAAATTTTGGCGCTTTAGAAAGAAAAAACATGACTACAAAATATACTTTATTTGTATTTTAAAATTCGATAAATGTTTAGAAATTAGTTTGGTACACGTTGTTGATTTACTTCATGCACTGCAAGTTGGTGTTAATGATGACATACATGTAAATACAAAACTGTAGCCCGTTTTACTTCAAAGCCATAATTTCGATCTTAAGTGTGGTATATGTAACCATCCGGTTATCAGGTATATCAAAACATTTGTACATAATTCCGGTCAAACTAGCTGGTTCTCTTCTTTCACGATGACTTTCTCAATATGTGGAGTCGTGTGTAATGCTGATTCAAATTATTATTCTATAAATCTTAGAATACTTTGATTTACTTGTAAATTAATTGAAGATGTATGATATTAAATTATTAATTGAATGACTTTAAATTGTGCATCTACAGTGTTTATTAGAAAATAGAAATATCATGGTCACCTAGACTTCTACAGACCAAAAATAAAATTCTAACTGACGTATAGGGTGCATGCAGGATATATAATTAAGCAACCACTTAATTTTGAAATTTAGGCCTTTCATCAAGATCGATCCCCGGCTATACCAAAGTACTAAAATATACGACAAAGGGGACGATTCTTCGTTCCTTATTGTTTATTATCCTTTTTTTGGGATTGTGATGTTCCTTTGGCACCATCGTACTGTGTTTATATACCACAACTCGTTCGCTATGCCCGTGTCTGTCGTGACGTTTCGGATTTTAATGAACGTATATAATCTATGTATTACTGGTAAATTATTAAGTCAAGGATTTCGTTAGTAAATTATTTAAAACCTTTACTAAATACTTCTATAGATATTTAGATTTGGTTTGGAAGTTTGGTTGTACTTGTTGAAAACTTATTCAGTTTAATCGGAAAGCACACACTAATTTTTACGGAGATATACATGTAGTTTATAGAGCCCGGACATTCATATACGATCCGGGTAAACTTAAACTTAAAAATTAAACTTTTTCTAAAAGGTTACCAATTCAACGCCATAATTAGATCTTTTAGTACTGTTTTATTGGTATTGGTTATCAGCAAACTAAAATCAAACTAAATATTGATTTTATATACATAGGCACAATCATTTATGATGACATCTTTACACTAAATACATTGCATGTTGGATGTGAACTGATTGATATTTTAGTCTTAGATGCATGATTTTATAAGTTATTATTGACTTTGAACTAGCTGTCAGTAACTGCGAGTACTCTCAGATTTGTACGTAGTGTCTTTTGTTGTGGGATGTACAAGTACCCGCCACGTCCACTCTGTGTTTTTGTTAGATGTATTTCTGCTTTGTATCGATCTGAAGAGTTGAGCCATTTTCAACTGATTTGTATAGTTCGTTCTTATGTTGTACTGTTACACCACTGTCCCAGGTTAGGGAGGGTTGGCGCGCCTTCAAACTTGTTTAACCCGCCACATTCTGTATGTTCTTGTCCCAAGTCAAGAGCCTGTAATTCAGTGGTTGTCGTTTGTTGCTGTATATCATATTTGCTTTTCGTTCATTATTTTGTACGTAAATCAGACTGCTAGTTTTCTTGTTTGAGTTGTTTTACATTTGTCATTTCAGGGCCTTTAATATATTACTATGCGTTACGGGTTTTACTCATTGTTGAAGGCCGTACGGTGATCTATAGTTGTTAATTTCTGTGTTATTTTGTCTCTTGTGAAGATATGTCTCATTAGCAATCGTACCACATTTTATTATTTTGTAATGACATATTATATATATATATATTAGACCGTTAGTTTTCCTGTTTGAATGGTTTAACACTAGTCATTGTTTGGGGCCTTTTATAGGTTGATGTTTGGTGTGAGCCAAGGCTCCGTGTTGAAGGCCGTACTTTGACCTATAATGGTTTACTTTTACCAAGGAGGTTATATGATCTCATATAACCTCCTGGCTTTTACAAATTGTGACTCATACGCCATCTTCTTATATCTATTATAATATATTATGACAATATGGACAAACGGATAAACTATTTAATAGCAACGCCTCGTCTCAAGTTTTATGATATTCTATGAAAATTCTGTTTTGATCTCCTTGCATACGTAGACGTACAGTGTGCCACCGATTAGTTCCAAATAATAATTAATGTTTATGCGTTAAGTATACAATTCCTTGTTTACAATCCATAGTTCACAGCAGGTCATATTCATTTCTTTTCAATGATCTATAATATTCTGGTCGTCAGATATGCTCATGCTCGGAAGACAAGTAAACAAACGTTTGACTAAATTATTTATTGATTAACTACATGTTCTGGCTACATAGGGCTGAAAGGAGTGTCGATAACGGGATCAACATGTATAATCTCAATTTCCAACTACCTTAAAATATTTATTTTGAATACAAATTAATCATCTGCAATTATGTGATGAACCTGTAGCGTTTAATGAAAATGCTTCAAAATGCTGGGACAAAAAAGCAAATACAAAATTGTTTGTCAAAGTTTCAATTCCACAAATAAAATCATAACTATTGTATAATGAGAACTGGATTGCGATTGGCATGAACACATATATGCATATTTGTTTGAATTGTTTTACATTTGTCATTTTATAGCTGACTATGTGGTATGGGTTTTGCTCAACGTTGAAGACTGTACAGTTACCTATACTTGCTAGCTTCTACGTCATTTGGTCTATTGTGGAGAGTTGTCTCAATGGCAATCATACATGTACCACATCTTATTTTTAAATTTACTAAATACATATTTGAAAAAATAAACAGAAAAAAAAGAAACTTTTATACAAGTTTTATAAATATAAAATTACAAGCGGTGACCAAAGACATCATTTGTTGAAATAGAAAAGGAGAACCAAAAGACAGTTGGACAGATATACGGTCCATTTTGTTTTATTGCAACATGTGTACTTTTGTCCTCATAGCAATTAACATTTGATTTCATGAAGTAGGAAAACCTATAAATATTTTTTTGTCCAGAATAAAACTTGATAGAGCAAAGTATAATATATTGCCATTTCTTAAATACGGATTAAAAAAATTACATTAATGTCATAGCACCATACCGATCAATTTTGCATCTTGTGAAACATCTTCGCAACAAATTATCATTCGTAATGTTAGAAAATTTCTACAAAATAGACATTTTTTTTTATTCAGAGGAAGCTTTGATAAAACAAAGTGTATATCATGTATATTGACATATATTCATAGCTTTCGTCAACATAATGATATATATTCAAAGACGAGAAATTACCGCCATGCGGATTCTTTTTCCTCTTATGAAACAATGTTGACATTTTGAAATATGGATCATCAAAATTCATATGTCTAGCATAGGACACCACTATTTAAAGACGCATAATTACTGGGAGAATACCTTTCTGCGATACCAGTTCCTTATTGTGTCTTGTCAAAATTTTCTTTGTAACATATCCTTTAAAAAAAAAAACATATAGTTTGATTGCGTCATTTACCAGAAATCAATATGTATATTATCATACAAATATAAAACTGCTTGTTTAACTGCTAGTGACAAATATTGCAGATATATACAGAACGATTTCTCGGTCCAAATGACAAAAATATGAAGTATTTTCACTAACAAATAGCTAGTTGGTTGGTATGTGCGTACCTTGCAAGGTCCTCATGCCCGTCAGACAGTTATCAGGTGACCCCGAGCTCATTTCCTGGATCAGTGAACAAAATTAAGTTTTTGTGGTCAAGTCCATATCTCAGATATTATAAGCAATAGGTCTACTAAAGTTGGTGTATGGAATGATTGTTAGGTGTATATGTCTAACTGGCAGGTGTCATCTGACCTTGACATTTTCATGGTTCAGTGGTTAAAGTTAAGGTTTTGTGTTTTGTGGTGGTTTTTTTTCTAATACTGTATGCAATAGGTCAACTATATTTGGTGAATAAAAATATTTAACGATGTACATGTCAGTCTGGTATGTTTTATTTGACTTTGGTTTCCGTTCTCTAACTTTAGATTGCCTCAACCAAATGTTATGAAACATTAACACAATGCTTATTACGACAAAATACAAATCAAGGTTGAATTTTGGTGGCGTCATTTTATCTGTTCTGGAGTTATGCTCTTAACAAATGGAAAAAATGCTGAATTTCTTTGTTTCCGTTCTCTAACTTTATTTTGCCTTAACCAAATGCTATGAAACTTATACACAATGCATATTACCACACTGAAATTAAGGTCAAATTTGAATTTTGGGGGTGTCACTTTTATTATTCTAGTTAGAGTTATGCCCCTTTACAAATGGAAAAAATGCTGAGTTTTTCGTTTCCGTTCTCTAACTTTAGTTTGTCTCAACTAAATGCTATGAAACTTGTACACAATGCTTATTACCACAAAACACAGATCAAGTTTGAATTTCGATGGTGTCACTCTAACCGTACTAGAGTTATGTCCCTTTACAAATTGATTTTTTCGTTTCCGTTCTCTATTAAGTTAGCCTCTACCAAATGTTATGAAACGTATACACAATGCTTATTAATACAAAATACAGATCTAGTTTGAATATTTGGGGTGTCACGTCTATTGTTCTAGAGTTATAAATGGAAAACGTGCTGAATTTTTCGTTTCCGTTCTCTAACTTAAGTTTGCCTCAACCAAATGTTATGAAACTTACACACAACTGTTATTACATTATATACCACAAAACTCATATCAAGTACACATTTAGGTAGCATCACTTTGACCGTTCTTCAGTTATGTCCCTTTATAACTTTATATGAGATGCAAGCAGGTTATCGTCTGTGTCCCATGGACACATTCCCCATTTATTTAATATTTCTGCGATATATATAGTAGCTAGGAGAAGGTCTAAGCAGTTAAATGATCAGCAAATTCTGATTGACAAAAAGTTCAAAATAATCAATTTTTTTCAATCGACTCCTTATAGGATGACTTATACCGATTTTTTTATATTTTGGCTAAAACTATTTAAGGTAGGAAAATGTGGTCAGCAGTTAAAGTACTAGAAAACTATAGGTCAACATTTTCGAAATTGTATGTTCACTCTCATTGAACAATTGTCCTGAAATGCAGGCTTTTATCATCATGATATGTTTTGCGTAATTCGGCTAAACTAAAGTCGATAAAGAGAAACAGAAAAAAATCACAAGACGAGATTCAAGCAATGAATTACTTTTTGTTGGAGGATTGCCTTTGTTGAAGATATACAGCGATCAAGATGAGCGACAAAGAGCTTCTTGTTTAATGAGTCTCCTTCTTTTTTTTTTTTATGTTATGGTGTGAATGAAATGAGATTTTGTGAAATACGTCAATCTTTAAATTTGAAAATGCAAGTGTGTTAATTTTGAATTAAGCATGTAATTATTAAATTTCACTGCTTTATGCACAATATATAAATAACCCGAATAATTCAGACCATCTTTTAATCGATATCTTCTACTTGCAGCCAAACTTATAAATTGCTTTGTTTATTACAACAAGATGTGTTATTTACTAGATATTTATGATGTATACAAATAAAAGTGAACAGACAACACCGTTTTGTAATCAATACTTGTTGGAAAGTCAAATGACCAACTCTTAGTGAAATTAGATGATTAAAATAACAAACATTCATCCGTCTTCCTATCTTCTACTACATTTCCACAGGAGCATTTGGTCTAATTTTAATAGAGGATACCCGATTTGATGCCGTAACCGTAGCACGAAATGGGAGCCGTCTCTGAACGAAAATAATTGATATATACACTTAATATCAACGTACGTTTTATGAATTAAAATCAACAAATAGTATTGGAAGTATTCTTAGCTGCATCATGTCATTATTTTTACTTGGATATAATTCGTATTTATAGCAAACAATATTGTGTGTACTCGATTATGCTTTCAAGTAACCGTTGCACGAACGGTTTATAAGCAGACTTAGTAAGACAAAATATCAATTATATTATATCTGATTTTGCATGTTATATTATGAAAACAGTATATACAGTAACACGAATAGGTTTGAATTTTATAGGTAGGTTTTAGAAAACATGACATAATAAGATCAATATCAACATACAGAATTAATCTCATTTTAAGGTATTAATGCCTCGCACACCAGGCTCAAGCTAGCAGCCACTGCTAGCAGCAACAACGCTAGCAGCCAGTTTAAAGATATGTCTATGAACCCAAAAGTTGCATAAGATTCAAACTTACTTAAAACGTTTTTTATTAAAATATAACTACTAATTTAACCTGTTTTAAAAATATATAATTAAGCAGTCGAAGACACTATTAAATGAATTTTAAAAATTTCATTTCCTGCTCATTAATTTAACGACAATAGTATACCAAACAGCGTGCTACACGCTTTAAATTTTAATATTCAACACTTTTGAATGTATATAGAATCGTAAATAAATATGAAATTATTTAAGTGCTGGCAAAATTGCTTGTTACTTGGTATTGACTTTTCAATCAAAAATTATTTTTGTGATATTGTGTGAAATAGCTTTTGATTGGACGAAAGGTTTATTTTTGTACTAAAAGTATGGTGTGCAAGGAAATAATCAATTATTTATTTAGCAAAAAATTCCGTGCTACCCCATCTTTGAATTTTTGTCAAGTAAGCCCTAGTTCCCAGCTTCCGTTTGCACCTAGTGCGGACTAAAGGGTGGCGTAGGGTGTCCACCCCAATTTTGGACCTGTTTTAAAACAACTAAGCCGAATAACACCCTGGAATGTTTCCCAAGTAGACCTCAGCTACCCAGCTTTCGTTTGGACCTAGTGCGGACACAAGTGTTGCCGTAGGAATTTTCATTAACTTTTCGTTAAGGGTCGGGTAAGGTGTCCGACCCCAACTTTGGACCTGTTTAAAAAAAAATGCCGAACAGCACCCTGAATTTTTTCTCCAGTAGACCTCAGCTGTGAATTTCCCTATCCAAGTACAATCTTTACATTTTATAGATATCAACGTCAGAATGACGATAACAGAAAAGTATCAGAATCACGTTTCATTGAGACATTCAATGCAGTTAACCGTCTAAAGATATAGCAAGCTTATTTATACGTTAAGGAGCTACCAATCGATTTTAATGGGGGATGAAATAGTTATTATATCTGTTATGGCTTTGTTTTATTAGTTTATCCTGACTTTTTTTGCACAGTGTCTCATCCTACCATTTTTTCTCAAAACTTCAGTCCTGCCTTTTTCAAATTTCATCCGAGCCCCCTTTCCAAAAAAAAAACAAAAAAACATGAAATGGTAGCTCCCTTATAGTATTAACGTAACGTCACGCTGTCTGGTACATGTAGCAATGTATTGTATCATCAATTTATCTATTTACAGGAAATGAAAAGAAGACTCAACTCAAGGCATGATCTATTGCTGTTGAATGAGGACACCAAAGAACTGAAAGAGCTTATTTTCTATTTAAGTAACTCTGTTTTATTTGGTTCGAATTATAATATTTACTGTAAATGTTGAATAGATGAAATTAAAACCACATTAAGCAAGATTATAAACTCACTTCAAATGTGTCAATTTTTTCATGGTCTCCCATAGGGTGTAATTTTTCAAACGGACGGGAAATTCACCAGATTAAATTGATTGATTGATTGATTTGTTGGTGTTTAACGCCACTGACAACACTATTGTGCTATTTCATGGCGGTAAGTTTTTATTGATGGAGGAAGCCGGATTGCCCGAAGAAAACCACCTACCTTCGATAGGAAAACTGACAATCCTAGTCAATTAAGATTGAGTCGAGCGCACATGGCACGAGAGGATTCAATTCACAACCTCAGTGTTGATGGCTAGTAATACAGTAGTTGAACTACTTAGACCACTCGGTCACCGAGGCCCCAACAGATTAAAACATACGAGTAAATTAATAGCTATACATAAGTAAGGATCTGGTATGATTGTCAATGAGACAACCATTCCTCAAAGATCATATAAAGTGGGTTTTAGCAATTATAGGCAACCTTACGACCTTCAACATGAGAAAACCATACCGTATAGTCGACTATAAAAGGCCCCGAATACATGATTACAGTAAAGAAGAGTGTGTGAAGAAATTAGCCCAATTCGTATACTGTTTCATCTCTATCTGAGATGTTTGTTGTTTAATTTAACAGCGTGAATGTTTCCCCAACCAATGATTCCTTTCAATTGTGTAATCTGCTGCTGAAAATGTTTCCCCACTCTTTTCTCTTCTTACAGTATCTGTTAGACGACATATTTCTCATTGTTTTATACAACGGAATGTGCAATCGTTGTGCAATCCATGGGGATTTTCTTCAAGCCTATGAACTTATTTTGGTTATCATCTCTGTGGGAATAATTCTCCAGTCTACTGATAACTACTTGGATATAATCTTTGTGAGGAAATTCCCCAGTCTACACATTTCTTTTTGGTTATCAATTGTGTAGGGAAATTTCCCCATTTTATTGATTTCGTTTTCGTTACCATCTTTTTGAGGGAAATTTCCCCAGTCTATTGATTTCTTTTTGGTTATCAACTTTGTGGGGAAATTTCCCCATTTTAGTTATTTCGTTTTCGTTATCATCTTTTTGGGGAAATTTCCCCAGTCTTTTGATTTCTTTTTGGTTATCAACTTTGTGGGAAATTTCCCAATCCATTGATTTCTTTTTACTATCATGTTTTTGGGAAATTTCCCATTGTATTGATTTCTTGTTGGTTATCATCTTTTGGGAAATTTCCCATTCTGTTGATTTCTTTTCGTTTTCATCGTTTTGGGAGATTTCCCATTCTATTTATTCTCTTTCGTTATCATCTTTTTGTGGAAATTTCCCCAGTCTATTGATATCTGCTTGGTTATCAACTTTGTGGAAAATTTACCCAATACTTGTTCACAAATAATTTCTACGTTTCTTGTATAACTAATGTAAAACGTGTTCATATCTGGAGATTTTTTCCATGTTTTTATGTGTAGTGTTATTTGATGCCATCATCAAATATATTTGTTAAAATTGCCAGTAAAATGTTTGTTTGAATATTTTGGTCACACAAATAGAAAACACTGAAAAAGAGAATAAAACAGAAATTCTCTTTTCAAATAGAATGCATTAGTTATGATATATTTCTTTTATTTTAGGATTGACTTTAGAAGTTGAAATTGAACACCAAATAAATGTTCCAGCTCAATAGAGAAATAAGCTCATCCGCACGATTTGTTTTAGCGAACAGTTATTTATACACTTTATGAAAAGACAAATACTACCATAGTAACAGACAAGCAGAAAACCAATATGGACTTTTCAGTATTAATTTCAAAACGCTATCACCTGCAGAAAATACAGTAATGTAAATATACTAATGATTTCTAATATCATATTAAGTATGTACTTAATTAATACTTGTTTATACATGTTTATTTATGAAAAATAATTAAATATAGGTAATGGCTATAGTAGAGAGAGATTCTTTAGGCAAAACAAGAATATATTTTCTGTGTTTTGTATTAGAAATATTTATGTGTTAATCATTTTAATTTTACCCTTAATTAAGTGTACAAAGTGTATGTGATAGAAATTGCCAGTTTTGTATGATGTATTTACAGTTTTTCTTAACTTGGAACGACTAAAGAATTGTCATATTTCCTAATTGTTTAGCTGTGCCAGAAATCTGTATTTGGACCTTCAGATTTTGTCTGTTTTGGTCATTGAGTTGCTATTGGCCATCTTGTTTCATTCATAAAAGGATAACACAAAAAAATGATTTATAGGGATAATATTGTCTGAATTTGTTCCGATATTGTTTTGAATATTTGTCTGTCGGTCTGTGGCTATATCTTGCTTAAAAATAAGCAATAAATAATGACGGGACAAATCTATTACAATTTCTGTTTTCTTACATTTTCAAAGAGTGCATATAAAAGACAACGCACAGTTCTAAAGGTACTTTGATAGACTAGCGATCAATTCAACCATTTTTGCATTAACTTAAAAGGGTAAAATGTATCTATTTTTTCAATAGTCGTCTGGCGCGAAAAAGGCCGATAACTCAATTTTAGAATTTAATATTTTCGGAGACGGTCAATTTCCGGATTGCATGCTTTATCATCACCATTTTTTCTTTGGCCATCGATGACAACACTATTGCTGCATTCTTTGACAATAAGGTATATTTAACAAGACAGTATTATCAATGTATTATCGTGGTATCAACATAAGTTAGCATTGTTAGATACCTGAATTAATTGTTATTTTGGCAAGGACAATTCATCACTTTCCCTGAAAACATGATTTTGTGCAAGTTCACTTTTCGGCATCTCCGGGCGGCAAAGCAGATCAAATTCCTGATTATTTTTACTACGGCATTCTGATTTTTATTAGTTGCTACATATTACCGCTTTTTTAAATCAATTTTTGTTTATATTATCAACAAATAAGAGTAACATACTAGTTCGAGTTGTCGTTCTTATTGTATAGTTTGTTCCAAAAACAGTGTTTGTTTCTGGTACAGTTTGGCAGTTGTTTATTAACAATAAAGTTGTCTCAACTAAAAAACGTGTTAGCTTCAGTGTGTGTTTTTTTTAAATTAGTAATTGTTTACAAAAACAAATTGTTTCAAAATACATTTGGCAGACAGGATTATAGGTAATTGTTATTTCCCTTGTTTAAAAATATAAATTGCTTGTTTCTATATTTAACGATTTACATGATACTTCTTCAGTACATATTTGTTAAATTGAATAGATATTGCTATTTTGAATTCATTTGTTAAAGATATCTATTTATGTTCTAAAGTTTAATATTTGCATTGTTGCTAATAATTTATAACCTTCGTTGAGAGACTTAATCATTTTATATAAGTGGTTTGGAATTATCTCATTAAATGAAATTATTGAACTGCACTAAAATCTCCCTATGAGGTTAGTGCATTGTACTTATTGAATAAATTATATATTGTTTTCATTGTTTTTTGGGGTTTTTCTTTTATTTAGATAGCGCTTTTATATTAGGCATCCATCGTCTTCTTATATATCAGTTCACAAACTAGAACAAGC
Source organism: Mytilus coruscus (assembly GCA_017311375.1). NCBI lineage: Eukaryota > Metazoa > Mollusca > Bivalvia > Mytilida > Mytilidae > Mytilus > Mytilus coruscus. Next base: position 59,523,942 of record CM029606.1, read on the forward strand.
TGTGGTCCGCATCCCCTGCAGAATTGCTCCTGCTACATACATGACCCCACCCCTTTTCTTTTATGGCTATCAGTGAGGGGGTGGACAGGGACATTGATTCCCAGTTCCCTCCCGCAAACTCCTACTTCACTCCGTATTCTGTTCCTCTGCACTCCTATTTTTCGTCAAGCATGAATTATCCCTGTTTTAACAACCCTTTCCTCACGGTTAACACCATCCTGACTCCAGCTTCCATCCACCCAATTCCCATTTCCAGCCCTCTCATTCCAGAGTTCCCATAATTCTGTCCACCCCCTTATCAGTGTCACAATGACTCGTACCCATTACCAACCCATCATTTGGCCAAAAATTATATTATACTACCTGATTTGTTTCCTATATGCAAAAATTACGAGTCATGACTTTTGCTTTACATGTAATAATGGCCATTTTTTAACACATCTCGTTTTTAACTCGCATTCGTATTTTTACTGTCAACAAAATATATGGCCTCAACGCACACAAGAACAATACAAAATATCTCTTCACAAATTTGTTGTCAAAATAATAAAAATGTACTCCTTCAATAAATATTCTTGCAATAAATTCATAGTCACTTTAAAAAATTTCTATAGTATAAATTGAAAAAGAACTTTCATACACTCAATTGAATTTTGAATGTTTGAATGTCTTAAATTGTCATTCTTACCTGTTTATTTGATGGCGCCCTTATTACCCTATAATGAATCTTTTAAAAAAAATCCACAAATATTACATAGCAAATCAATATTAAGTTTTTTCTATTAAAGTTTACTTTGCGGTACAAAGTGAGGAACTAATTATAAAACATGGGTAAGCAAAATAAATACCTAGAAGATGTTTTAAAAAATAGACTATAGTTGATGAGATACTCCTCATGTAACAAGATTTATCTCTCCTGTGATTAAAACACATTGAGATTGAGATTGAATTGTCTCCCTTTGATAACTGCCAGTACCAAAGCACAATTATTTCTTTTGTGATTTTTTATTGGTTAACAATAGTTAAATAAAAGAAAAAGGATAATACTTTCAATTTCGAGGTCTCACAAAAGCATTGTTACTTGTTATTATAATTTTACATTAAAACCCAAATTTAGATGAAAAGGCTACTGTATTTATTTCTTATTAATAAGATTTGTCTGTGTTAATGCAGAAGAAAAATCAATTTACTTTTTCAGACTTTGTCTGATTATAATTATCACGTTCTAAGGACCAAAATTAGAAGTCACCATTTTCATACGATATCTAAATAGCATGTTCAAGAAAAGGACCAAGTAGAATTCACCATTATCAGACAATTAGAATTCACTATTATCAAACAATATCTTAATATAATGTTCTAGGGACCAATCGAAAACCTTCATATATCAGACAATATATGGTCATCATACATGACATAGTCAGGAAACCAATTTAAAGTCACAAGTATCAAACAAAATCTGGTTATTAAGTTCCAATATCCATTCCGAAATCTACATTATCGTATAGCTGTGAAAAGTGAAATAACAAAATACCGAATTCCGAGGAAAATTCTAAACGGAAAGTCTCTAGTCATCAAATGGCAAAATCAAAAGCTCAAACACATCTAACGATTGGATAACAACTGTCATATTCCGGACTTGGTACAGACATTTTCGCATGTAGAAAACGGTGGCTTAACCCTGGTTTTATAGGTAGCTAAACCTCTCGCTTGTATGACAGTCGCATTAAATTCCATTATATTGACAACGATGTGTGAACAACACAAACGGACATAATAGATAAACATGTCAAAAGTTAGGGTTTGTAAGGAGTATCGAAGCAAAATGTTTTTAAACGAAGGGTTGCGCCATTGTAACTTTCAAAACTCACATACATTTTGCCAGAGTATGCACTTACAAAGTTTTGAATTCCTTATGTTTTTGACGTCACATATACATCATTAGGACGCTGTTAGTTGAAATCTTTTTTTTTTCACAGAAACAATTAAATTGGATTTTAATTTACATGTTATTATCAAGTTTTAATTAATTGCAATTAAAATTTTCCAGATTGATAGGTTCAAAATTATGAATTAAGGAACCAACTCTTTTATATTAAATAACTTTTCACATTAAAATGTCAATCAGGTAGTTGCAATTATGAATGATTACAAATTTTAATATTTCGGTCTCTTAATTTTCCTGTTTGAACATGTACCTGGTAACATATGTTTATCCACAACATAATTTCATTACTTCAAAATCATAAAATGTGGTAATTTTAGATTCGACATACATATGTCCCTGTAGAGTCTTCATTAATGAGCAGTTACCATACCGAAGATTCCAGATAAAAAAACACACATAAAACAATGTTCTGTTTGTAGCTAAAAAGAAAAATATCAAAAGGTCGGAAAATCAATAATTATGACATGTATGAAACGACTGGACTATAGACATGGTTTTACCTGTTATAGGTACATGGCATGTTTATGTGGCACCTACCTTCCTCTGTCCTTATTTTGAACATTAGTGTAAAGGAAAATATTAAAACAAAATGTTTACATGGATAAGAAAAGCTTAAGGCTTGATGCATGTATTTAGATCAGTTCAAAATTCAAAGTAAAACCTACAATAGCAACAAACTAATCTAACAAAACATGTATGTGTACCTACAATATGTACACGAGCGACAAACAAATCTAACATAGCAGGGTGAACCTACACGAGAGACAAAAATCTAACGAAGCAGGGTGTACCTACACGAGCAACAAACAAATCAAACGAATCAGGGTGTACACACAAATATAACAAGACATAGTGTACCTACACTATCTACACGAGCGACAAACAAATCTAACGGAACATGGTGTACCTACCAGAGCAGCAATAAATCTAACGGTGCGAGATGTACCTACACGAGGACGTGAGACAAAAATTTAAGGGGTAGGGTGTATCTACAATAGTGACAACACATCTAACGGAGCAGATTGTATCTAAACGAGCGACGGAAAATATCTAACGGAACGAGGTGTACCTACAAGAGCAGCAAATAAATCTAACGGAGCAGGATGTACCTACACGAGCAAACAAATAAGAGACAAACAAAGCTAATGAAGCAGGGTGTTCCTAAACGAGGAAATAACAAATATAACAGACCAGGATCTACCTACACGAGAAACAAAAATGTAACAATGCAGGGTGTTCCCCGTGAGCAACTGACAAATCAAACAAACCATGTACACAAGCGACAAACGAATCTAACGGAGAATGTTGTATTTACAAGAGAACCACAATTCTGACGGAGCAGGGTGTACTTTCACGAGATACAAAAGATCTAACCGAGTAGAGTATATCTACACAACAGCAATAAGATCTAACAAAACACTGTGTAGCTAAACTATATACACGAGCGATAAACAAATCTCACGGAGCAAGGTGCATCTACACGAGATGACGAACAATCTTACGGAGCAGGTTGTATCTACCAGAGCAACAAACAAACCAAACGTAGCAGGCTGTACATACACGTGAGACAAACGAATCTAACGGAGCCGGATGTACCTACACGAGGACAAACAAATATCGACCTTTTAAACAATCTGAAGAGTAAGCTGGTTTCTACAATCACCACCACCAGACAACAGTAAATGATGATGCACACAAATCCTATTCGTAGCATACGCAGGGTCATGATTGAACCATTAATCTCATTGCCCAACAGTTGATGTTTTCTGCTGTTAATGACCATCGATTTGATGTGATTGGGTAGCTCTTATTTTCTCTCAACCAAACCAAACAAACAAACCTGTCAGTGGTCCCGGACCTAGACATATCTTTTCTTAGTATTCCGTTACCTTTTCAAATGGACGTGTATAATGATATCTAGTGTTAGTGTAATATTTACCTCGACAGCTTCCTTTGTAGTGTGATATCTGTCTTAATCGTGTTTGTTTGTTGTTTATATATAACGGTTTTCAAATCAGTATTATCGAAGTCTGTTTAATATAAAGACAACAGTAGTATATCTCTGTTCAAAGTATACCACTGTGCAAAGTATACCGCTGTTCAAATATATACCATGTTTGTCTTGTTTATAAAAAGTTCTCAACATGGTCTAAAACTGGATGAATTATTAACATTGACAAAATTGATATACTTTGTGTTCATATTGCCATTTACATGTATGCATCAAGACTATTTTTGTAGTTCAAACATTCTTTTGGATTCAAATAATCAGTAATGAATTTCATCATGTTTTCATATAACTCAAGGACCGGGTTTTAACTTTACAGTACTTATTTTTCATTGTCTTTTATGACATTTTAACCAAACTTTCTCAAAATGTATTTATATGTTTTATACTGTAAATTCTGAAATTATTGCGATGTTTTTTATCGCGAAAATGCGACAGGTTTATAATCGCAATAAGTTAGACTCGCATTTTGAAATTTTTATATTAGTTAAACAGAATTGTTCTCATTATCGCAAAAATTAAAATCGTTATTTAGTCTAAGATGACTAAATAGCAATAACATGAATAATGAATCCACGCAATAATTTCTGAACTTGAAGTGTTATAAAAGCATAGCTACATATTAAAATGAATGTTTTTCCCATTTTTTACATGTTAGAAGAGGGATGTACATCAATAATCTCTGGCAATCAGGCATACATACGACTAAGTGAATTCGTAGAACATTCCAAGAGCACAAGTCAATAGATTTTTTTTCTCAGTGATCATGAAGGAAAACCGAAAAATTATCCGAAATGTCACAAAATTGCGATTATTTTTGCTTAATCCCCTTTGACCTTTGACAACAGTTTTAGAAATTCTGCAAAATTTTGGCACTCTTCGACATGCCTTAATCAAAAGGTATTATATTTATCTTCAAAATTAGACCACAAATAGCCGTGAGGTATTCACTTTCTAAATTTACCTCAATTGTCCTAGTACTTCTATTGTGAACGGTCGATCATTTGATAACTGGTAAAACTAAAACCTTTCAGATTGACCTTTAATCCCTTCACTTTGTGTGAAACATAAACATATATTTGTACGTTTTGTTTGTTGTGTTTATTATCCTTGCATGACTTGTCATTTGCAATTGCCAAAAGTATCCTTCTCTATTTATGCAATAAGCGTGTTCACCCACCTAGTGGTTATGCCATTTTAAACATTTAAATTTAAAATGATGTTTAAATACTTATGTTTCTCTAATAGTCTTCACTGTCACTCTTAATTGATAAATTACAATAACTTGCGTCCATAACACAACTTAATATGAATTACTATCTATAAAGTGCAAAAATATTTGTCATCTGGTGTCAGGCAAATAACTTTAAATGAATTGATTCAGTATTTAATATTGACTGAATGAATAATATACTTTGTGGATTTGTTCGTTGTCTGACTTATAGTCCATAAACGATGAATTTGTCACTTTAAGGTAAAGGCATGAAATATACGAATGACGCGTTCCTGATTTTTATCTGAATCATTACTTTTTGTGATGCTATGTTTAGTCGGACAAAACGTGGTTTATTTTGATCTTTAGAAGGTTTTTATCTGGTAACTGTAACAGTATACTTCACGCGGTGTTACTTGTATTATTTTTATGAGATTTGTATGCGTCTTCGTTTATCATAGATTATATTAATAGTATTTGTAATTTACTAAAATTAATTCAGGTTGTTTCATTTTAAATTATCTCTTTCAATAAACTGATCACGCCTTTTGTGTTAAGCTTGTCTGCTATTTTGTGAGTGTTGCTATAACTCGTCTGAGAAGTATTTTGTTAATCCGAAGTATAGTATTAGGGTAGCTAAGGTTGATATCAAATTATCTTAGTTTTAAACCATTGTAAGTTAGCTTTGTAAATTTTACTATTGTTCACTACCAAATTTCCGTGCCAATTTGTTTTCTATGTTCAAAATTATTCAGAAGTCCTTTCTGTTTTATTCATTTAATTCAGTAAGTGCTCTAGCAACTCCGTTTAAACTTTTCTTTCTCTTTTGATCAAATTGAGAATGGGAATAAGAAAATGTGTCAAAGAGATAAAACCCGACTAAAGAGCAGAAAACAGCCGAAGGCCACAAATGGGTCTTCAACACACCGAGAAATATCCCGTTCCCAGAGGCTTGCTTCAGCTGGCTTTTAAACAAAAATGTGTACTAGTTCAGTGACAGAAAGACTATTCAATGCATAAACTTTAATATTTTTCGAAATTTCTAATAAGCACATTTCTTCATGTAACAGCATCGTATCTTCATGCCAATTACCGACGTGCTTGCTACTGAGTTGGTTATAACCTCTGATATTTACAGTAACAAAAGAGCCGTGTAATGTAAGATATATGATTCGCACCTAAATGGGTGGATATGTGATCAATTTCTATGAAATTATATATGCTCCGTATATATATTAACGTATTTTGAGGTTCTTAGCGTATTCATTATATAAATATATGAATGTATGATGCAAATATTGATTTGAAATGCGTATATTTTGAGTGAATAGCATCATGTATCACCTTTTGTGTCAATTTATTTTTAAGCAACCGCCGGCACTTGTCATTTTTTCGAGATGATTGGCAATTATGTTGTAAATTGAACATGGATTATGTATTAAGATCATTGACGATTTTATTGTTCTTGAGCATTAGATTAAACCAGTAGTGTTGCATTATAACAAGCATAATTGCAAATAAATAATAGCTTAACAATAATTAAACGACGTCACATTACAAAATATATAACATTTCATAATGACGGAATTGCGCTCACCATTCCAATGCTATGACACAACATTACTACCAAGAGTATATTCATGGCTATAATGATTATGTTAAAACAATTCAAATTGCAATCCATGGTCATCAAATTTCAAAATCAACTGTACACTATCTTTTTTTTAATAAATTAAAAAGAAAATATTGTATTTTTTCATCACGACACGCATGCTCTTTGAACTTACAGGCTTATTCCTGTTTGTTCAACATTAGATGCATGCAAACAATTTCAAATTGTAAAAAATAGAATTATCTAGAGTATCCAACGTATCAATTTTTCAAATTGTTCAACATGATGTCTTTCGAAAATACTGAGCCTTTCTGGTTGTAACTTTTTAATCATTGCCTCCTTCCTATCCTAGTTTTCATTCTTTATTGCTGAAAGGTTCGTCAAGTATACACAGCAATAATGATGATTTAAACTGTGTAAAAATGGCTTAAGTAAATTTCGTACAGACATATTGACCTATCTTTCATTTACAAAAATAAAAATAAGGTGTTTCTTAAATTTTCGTACTTCTGTTAAAATTTTATATAAATACACTTAAAAACATTGTTATGTTTTACCCGTTGGGTCAGAAATATATTGTCTTTAGTTTTTGATGTCAAAATTCACAGTTTAATTAATCAATGTTAGAGATTTATAAAACATCAAGCTTGCAGTTACACTCGAAGATAAATTATAATCCTGCCTGAAATCATATGTATTAACCCAGCAGACACACAACATTGATTAAACATTGAATCAATGTTTATTTTCTATGTTGAATCAATGTTGAATTATTATTAGATTTTGCAAATTTGTATCAACGTTGAAATCCTACGTTGAATCAACGTTGATGTTCAACTTTGAATCAATATTGAATAATGGTTCCTTCAACATTGTTTCAACCAACCGCTTAATTTGAATTCAGATTGAATTCAGGGTGAATACCATATTCAACACGGAATCAAAATTGGTTAGTGGTTGTGTTCAACTGTGTTTCCACCTTAAACTTTAGTTTCATTCATCCTGTATTTTCTGTTTGTTGCATTCCATAATTTTATACTGTAGCAATATTCAAGCTAGTGTCTTCTTAAGGCACTCAACATGCTATAGCAACATTCTTCTGCAGGAAACTTTATCCAAAAACTGCTCCATCAGACCAAAGTATAAAAATAATCTCAGAAAAAAATTGATGAACTTTAAATAAAATCATTGTCTGGTCATATTTGACATGGTGTGGACTTTTGCTCATTGTTGAAGACTGTGGTGACCCAAAGATATATAAATAAAGTTCTTTGGTTGATGGTTGTCTTGATAACAATAGGTAACAACAAAAAGTGGATTGGTGCACAAAACTTTGAATAGATGCCATTGACTGTCAATTACTCGTAGAAGATCAGTAATTTTCAACAATAAAACTGAGTGACAACATTCTTGTGATGAGAGCATGGCTTGACCATGATGATAACAACCAATCAACTGAATAACAAATATGTGTGTTTAGGGCTTTCCTACGAACCATAATTTAACTCAAGACTTTTTAACATTTAACGATATTTATTATTTACAGAGAATTATTGAAAAATCAGCAAAAAATTAAAAAGTATTTCCAATATTGACCTATCCTAATTTTTGAAAGCACACCACCCTTAATACACATATTATTTGCCCAATGCATATTTTAAATATCTGAGTGATCAAAATATAAAACAAAGTTTGCTGTTCCTACCCCATGTATTCTAATGTCCAACCACTGATTATAGAGAAATATTCAATACAATAAAATTAAAATAAATTTATTTATTGATAGTGAAAACTTCAACTTCTTTCTTCTTCCACCGTATCTTTTGGAGCCCATTTTAGAAAGTTTGTTGTTTTGTCAGACACTTGTTCCGTGATTCCATAGGTCTTCATGATGACATCTACAAAATCAAAAGTTATAACATTGTCAAGTTTAATTAATATTCTGGGGCCTCGGTGGCCGAGTGGTCTAAGTAGTTACTACTGTAATCACTAGCCAGTCAACACTGAGGTTGTGAGTTCGAACCCCGCTCGTGCGGGTGCACTCGACTCCAATCTTAATTGACTAGGATTGTCAGTTTTCCTATCGAAGGTCGGTGGTTTTCTCCGGGATCTCCGGCTTCCTCCACCAATAAAAACTGACCGCCACGAAATAGCCCAAAAGCGGTGCTTAAAAGTGGCGTAAAAACACCAAAAATAAAATAAAATAAAAATAAATAATTAATATTCTGTTCAACACATTTAACTATATATAACTTCATAATGATGATATTTAAAGTATATATAAATCAAAAGCATAAGGCGAAAATGTGTTTCCGCCAACCCTACCTACCCTAACACTTTTTATGCCATTTTGGAACAAGCACTGTTAAAGTCCAACTGTTTCCCTAGTAGTAATTATATAACCAGCTAAAAATGTTTGTAAAATAAAATGATATTGCCTACCTACCTACCCTATTTTTTCAGCATGTTCGCAGAAACACATGTATTATTTTTTTGGGCCTAAGAACTTGTGAAAACAAAATGAAAAGTTAAACTTCCATCAAAGTCTCAAACTACATTTCCTTTTATATAGACCAGAAGGTATAATCTGCAAGAAAATCCTAAGTTCTACATTTTAATTTGAACAAATTAAAGGTTTATCCACTTATGTCTTTTCTGTATTACTTGTGCTGCTGCATGGATATCTGTTAATTTGACATATACGAGGGTGGTAAAGAGGGTTCTTAACACGGAAACACCTGAAATAAAATCCCCAAAACGCTGCACGGAAAATAAAAATTGGAATAAACGAAGCACGTGAAATAAAATCGTAAATGTTAAGGAAAGAGTACTAGAATTTTTATTAATCAGTCGTTCTTGGAGATCACACAGTCATGATAATGGACACGAAGACCCTGCGGTCACCTTTTAGCGTCCGCTATTTGCATCTGATTCGAAAAAATAAAATTATTCATATCTTGATAGCAATTAATATCCTGGGAACACATAATTTAAAACAATCTCCAGACTTGGAATTTAGTCCCGGTTTACTTTTTATCAAATGTGGGACAAGCATGAGAAATAAGAGTACCAACACGAAACACGGAAAATAAATAAGGGGAAACACAAATAAAGCATGTCAAACCAAATACAAGAAAACGAGAAATAAAAGGTCAAAACACGTGAAATAAAAAGGCCAAAAACGTTGCACGCAAATAACTCTTTACCATCCTCATATACCCTTCATCTTTGATTACCTTGTCAAAACACTACTTCAATTTTGACAGTAAAATATTAAAGGTCCAACTTGGTGAGCCATATAGCTTCTGACCTTTCGGTGAGGCTTTCCATCCCAATTTTGTAAACAAGCCCCTTTTATGAGATTTCGTGTAATTGAATTGAACAGGTAAATACCGATAAAATTTCTTTTACTTTTGATTCAATCATGATGAATTCAAATAGTCAATGATAAAATTCATGAGTCGTTGCAAGGTAAATTGGGAATGGTAACATCCCCTTTTCCTCGTGTAAAATTTCAACTTTCTGTAGTTTTCATTACAACCTGATATGCTCACATTTATTAAATGCGATACTGTATTTACTGTAATCACGACAATTTATATATACTTACGATAAAAATGTAAAAGCTGTATACAGGAAAGATATTGATAAAAACTCTGTAGAATCACCTTGTGGTCTCGAAAGCGGATATTCAAACTTTGGCAACAAAAATAACTGCGCATGCGCATATCTGAATTTGTCTTAAAATAGAAATGTTAAAAATGCCGCGAAAATTTAAATCACTATTCCAATAGATCTATCGGTTGTTTATATTACAAGTTGTCAACAATTGTTTATGTACTGATGTACACGTCTTTTCTTTAGATTGATAAAAGAATATAAAAGAAAAAGGAATGAAAACAAGATATTTGACATCAGCAACCACGGAAAAGGGGCATATTTTTAGGGAAGGGTTATTCACAAATATTTATGTTTACTGTATGATCCTGTATGCAAGCTGGTTCTATTATTATGTTTTGGGGTGGGGTGAAATTTGGAAATTTTATTATTTGGGTGCAAATTCATGAATAATTTATGCTGATATACACTGCGATTGTCTTATATATAATTCTATAATCACCACGACAATTAGTGATAAATCTACTGAATATTCTATTTTATGTGAATATTGTTGTCAATTTAAAAGAATTGTGATGTGCTCAATACTTCTTTTTACAATTCTGGTATCCATAATTACTGGGTTTTATATATCGTTTAGCCAACGTTGATTCAATGTTGGTATTTCAACACAATGTTAATTCAACGTTGAAACAATGTACTAATTTCAACGTTGAATTGTGAACGTTGAATCAATGTTGAATATTTGTTGAATATTTGTTGATCCATGATAACCTAAAATCAACAAAGATTCAACGTTGATTCAACAAAGTGTGCCTGCAGGGAACCGTCGAAGGTATATTTATTTTCAATTATAATTATTATTATCATTATCAGAATAAGCAGTATGTGTTAGATTAGTTAATAACAAACTATCACATTTATTAGCAGTCGATTTACCTTGTTGACCAAACATATCATTCATGAAAAGCCGATAAAACAACAGAGTATGAGAATGGAAATATTCAAATGTACAGAACCTTTTTCGACAGACGTGCAAAACTCCAAATAATGTTGAGTTAAAAACATCATTACAATGTAATTGCAATTATTTGGTTATTGACTTCTCCTCACAAAATGTTGATTAGAAAAGAAACAGAATTAATATTCCACCAGTAAATCAGGTTTGCAGTAAGAATGCAATAAACTTAACAGCTACTTTAAAACAATACAAAAGATGAATAGGTAAGTTAAACGCCCATATCAAGCAGAACGGATATAAAATAACTCTAACATAAACTGTACTTAATTTAATACACTCGATGCGCATGTCGACAATTAATGTCTTCAGTGATGGTCGAAGCCACAATATTTGAAGCATTCAAAACATGTGTCGTCGTACAAAACATAAATATAAAATTCCTAAACGTGAAATAAATAACCTAAACTTATTTCAAGCATTATTACCTGTTGAAAATGCTGATAGTCTTCGACAAAACTCTTGTGGTGTTCAAACATATTTGTTTTATTATATATAAGCCGTATGCAATCTATTACTATTGTATAATACATGGAGTATATTTTTGTTACTTGTCCCATGCCAGTATGTTTATTGCTAGAGCGAATGGCTTGATGACAGGTGAAACTAAAAGCTTTGAAATTAACGTTTCGATACCTGAGCTTTTATGAAACATAAACCTTAGGAGTATTTCAATCTTGATATTAATGTTAAGTGATGTTTATTTGTTTGATTATCTTCTTGTAAATTAAAATAAAATTGAGAATGGAAATAAGGAATGTGTCAAAAGACTTGTTTATGTTTAAATTGTGTTGTAGTGTTTAATATCCTTGTATGAATTGTCATTTGCAATTGCCAAAAGAGTGTCCTTCTCTATTTATGAACATAATTTGATGCTATAAGCGTATCAACTCGCTGTGGTTATGCCATATTAAACCATGAAAAAACAATTCGATGTTTAAATAAATATTTGTCCTTATAGTCCTCGATGTCACTGTTAATTGATAAATTACAATAACTTCCTCCATAACACCACTAAAGGTGAATAACTATCTTTAAAATTTAAAAGAAAATATTTGACATCTGGTGTCAGGATAATAACTATGAACTAATTGATTCATATAGATATATAACCTCGCACTGATATAGGCCAATTGCGTCGAGCAAGACATAGTGAATTTACACCTCTTTTGAAAAAAATTTGTAATTTAATTTTTGCTGTATTTATTTTGATTTCAAACATTGTATGGATTAAACATTGCTTTTCTCCAACTCTTATACATAATAAGGAGTAATTCATTTCTCGTTTTATATTCTCCTCACACTCAAGACGATCTATGATGAAAAGAAAATGTCTGTTCACTATTTAAAGTATCAAACTTTACACCTTACTTTTATTGTTAAATTACTTATTAGGTGAAACAATTCAACAGCATTTCAACAATATATTAATTGTTTATCCTTATCTTTTGGACCAGTTTATGCGAAAAAAAATAGTTAATAATTGATAATGATAACATTTGGAGTTTAAGACTAAATATCCCAACATAATCAAAATAAATGAAGAAATGATAGATAAATTAGAAAACAAATAGAGATATAAAATTTTAAAAATCCTAAATGCCATATCTTGTCAATTTTCAAACTGTACAAAAATAATACCAATATTTTGTTATTCGAAATTACCAGTAGCCATTTCGAGAATGTATATCATAAAACCCGTTGATTTGATGAAATACAGACTAAAATGTGTAACTTTACATACATGTAGGCCAACAGTCAACAAGTCATGCAAGCTACATTGAAACAATCGAATACAAGGTGTTAAGACATATCTCTATCTATTGTGAGCTCCTTCCTATTAGTTTGGAAACGTATCAATTGATTTGAATTTAAATACGAATATTTTAGAAAAATTACCTGTCTACCTGACGAATATCCCTGTATACATTTAAACACTTCCGATTATTTGAAAGGAATGTCAATTTGTTTACAAATTGAACACAAGTTACCATGGAGTAAAACTATGTTTCTCATTAAGTGTTGAAATAAGTAAGTGTACAAATATTAATGCAATTAGTTGGGTTTTTTTCGGACAATTGGTTTTACAGACGAATACATATTGTTTAAAAGTGAGTATTATGCTTTTCGTTGTCTTTTAGATTCCTTCATTACTTAATGGCAAGACCGGTTTTAAAATGTCCAACGAAAACATGTTTAGCGAATCATTGGCTTCTGTTTATTAATGTTTGATCAAACTATGCTATAGAACACATGGACTAGACATATATTTCTTATATTGTTCAACTCGGCTGAATGATAAATAATGACCTTGAGCTATTTGCTATAACTATGTAATCCTAGATAATTTCTCCATGCTTATTAACTACATGTAACGACAGTTATAAACAGATTGATTTGTTTCTCATGCTTCGTGTACGATATGTTTAAGACACTCACTGTTTATTACTTTATAAGTACCAATTGTCATTTCTCACATGTATTTGTAATGGTCATGTTTCTGTTATAACATTGAAATGTTTTACAAAACTCTGAAACTTTCATCTTGAATTTTACATTTCATATGTGGAAGGTTTTACCCCAACTGATAATTTGCTCGGTTTTCTTACGTGGTTGATAACACAGTATCTTTGGAATTCCGTTAAATACAGTCTATTGTCGTATTCTTTACTTTTAGTTAATAAGAAGATATCACTTTTCCTATTTATGATCCTCCCATTTCTTTGTAACAGCATATAATGTTTGTAGCCTCATTCCGTCAAACTTGATGGATTTCGGTTAATTCCTTCATCTTTTTTTCTTTTGTCCGCGTTTTTCTTTCTCCTTTTCAAATTGAAACAACTAAAACATTATATATAAGATTTATTTAAAATTTTCAAAATTAAAACTTAAGAACAGCCTAGTAAATAATAAAATATTAAAAGAGGTATGATAAAATATGTGTGTTTAATCTCTAACATGTCTTAAACACTATTGAATAAATATATTGTATATAATTTTAGTAACATTTATATCATCAAATGTATTCCTAAAATTGTATTGCTTTTTCATACGATATCCTATTTATTTATTTATTCATTTATTTATCATGTCAATGTTTGAATATCTAATAAATCAAAATGGTGATGAAGTAAACGGTTAGAAATGTGTATCAAGAATAAAATACATTTTTATAGTGAAATAGTTTCGTTAACTTAAAAGAAACAGTAAGGTGGTTGTACTAGATATATAAGTTCAAGAACAAGTTGGTTTTTAACCAGTGCTATTGTTCTTTTGTATTAATTCATAACTAAAACGATAGTTTTTTCGCTCTCTCCTTTTCAATTACAATTAGATAGCTTATTTTGTTTATCGAAACAAAAGTCGTGTCCTTCATATTTCAAGAAATATTACATCTTTGCAGGCTGTTTTGAATATCAATGTTACGCCTTCTTACGAGGTCTATAACAATCGAAATAAGCAAAACACTTGGTGAAGTTGAAATCATCCTTCGTAAATTTTACGGACGCCATCACGAGTTAGTCGACCGTTATGGAATAACCGTTTCACAGATGATATCGGATATGTTCCTTATGTCGTAACTACAATACCCTTACCTTTTCGCGAATGTGACCTACCGAATTAGACTATTTATCGGATTTGTAATAACATAAGCAACACGACGGGTGCCACATGTGGAGCAGGATCTGCTTACCCTTCCGGAGCACCTGAGATCACCCCAAGTTTTTGATGGGGTTCGTGTTGCTTAGTCTTTAGTTTTCTATGTTGTGTCTTCTGTACTTTTATTTGTCTGTTTGTCTTTTATTTCTAGCCATGGCGTTGTCAGTTTATTTTTAATCTATGAGTTTGACTGTCCCTCTGGTATCTTTTGTCCCTCTTTAAGCAGACGTTGCGATAGTATTGAATATCATGCCTCATACAACTACCCTGGTAAGAGCCATTTAAACGTTCTAGATGACAATTTTGTCTACTCAAAACGTACCTTTTCGATGATATACTACAAAGGTGCTGAAACGTTTATTTAGTAGCTTGCTACACGCGTGTTAATAATAAGCTGTTTTTTTTTAAATTCTTGTTTCCGAGGTCAATGGAGGTAAAAGGATCAAAAGCAGCCGGAAGAACAGTTTTCATTAGCACGATTGTTAAGATTTTCAAATAATTGAAAATAAATGAATATTTCATTGTTCACGACGAAAACTCTAATAATGTTTTATTATGATACTAATTTGTTCATGCTATTACATTCTTGTACTGCACAATGAATACACAATTGGTTACATTTACCATTGAGCAACATTACGTGATAATTTTATGATCTTGATGATGTTTGTTTTACGTCTGTTTTCTGTTTTGTTATGTTGTTGTATGTTATGAGTTGACTAATTATTTTCAAGTATTATTCTTCCAGTATTTTCTGCATTTTGATTCACTGAACGTATAATGTCAGTTTCTAGTTGTTGTTTTAAACATTAAAATTACCGTTGGCTTAGGTTGTCTATGCCTGGGATAAGAAAAGCCTTAGTATTTCGAATAATTTATACTTTTGCAAACAGTAAATTTATAAAATTACCATATTATTGATACTCTTGTTAACACCGAAGTGCTGACCACTGGGCTAGTGATACCCTCGGGGACGAAACGTCTACCAGCAGTGGCATCGACCAAGTGTAGTAAATAGTTATCAAAGGTATAAGGCTTAAAATTTAATACGCCAGACGCGCGTTAAGTCTACATAAGACTCATCAGTGACGCTCAGATCAAAATAATTAGAAAGCCAAAATGTACAAAGTTGATTAGCATTTATGACCCAAAATTCCAAAAGTTGTGCCAAATACGGCTAAGGTTAAATATTGTTTTGTCAACATTTTACTAACTGCATAAAACCTTTTGATAAAATGATTATACACTTATTTGTAATTTTGTTAAAGTTTTTCATTCAATTTCTATACGAGACGAACGGTGAAAGGAACAACTTTACTACTTAAAATATGTTACCTGACACGTTAAGTACACTTGATTTAATCTTTATAAGGTAAAACATTTTAACAACAGTTCATCATTACATGACTTGCCGATATGTATCGTTTGAGACCGGTGAAAGACTAATTATTGTTGTTTTAGTGTTGCTAACCCATATACCCGGACGTTGCTACCCATTACACCGGGGAACTTCACGCGTTTTCCTTAGTTCCATGGTTGTTCCTTGTGAAATATTGAATTCTGTAAATTATCCATGAAGTCTGTAATTAAATTTTTATTCCTTTAACTATTTTCTTCTATTATGCCGATCATTTGCACTCATTTTGGTAAATGCATCACTTGGCTGCCACATTGTCATTGAATGGGACTACTGACCTAGCTATGCCAACTTCCAAGCAAGGACCGAAGCTCATAAACTCGGCAATCAATCCTTGCCGTCACCGGTATTTTGTATTTTCTGCGTCACTGATCGTTTATGCGGACTTGCTATTTTGTACTGTGACGTCACGATATAGAAACTGTCGTTTCTATTGTAATCGACAAGCGTTCAAAGGGACACTACTCTTTTGGTCGGAACTACTTTTTGGAGTTTACACCAAAGACCCAAAAGAAAAAGAAATGAATTGACACTGAAAATATACGATTCGATTTATTCAAATTTCAATTACCCTTTTTGACTTTTCTAAATTCTATATGTTTTCTTCAAGTTTGCATTTTATTAAATGTAGAGTGAAATGCATTATTAAAATGGAAAGAAAAAAAATTCTTGACAATTAAACTCTCACTTGTTTATCTTATGAGGGGCAATACCTTTTATGTAAACCTGTTTTGGCCCTTTTCAAGGTGTTGTTAATTGTTATCTGAGATAAATTTAAGCTGTTTACTGTTTCAAACCCACTTTGTTAACTGTTATCAGCATTTTGCATTTGTTGTTAACTGTTTTGCCAAAATCGAGGTGTTGTTAACATGTTAACGGACCCGCTATTGCCCCCCCCCTCTCTCTCACGACAGATTAAAACTGTCAACTTTGCAAGTAAACAAAATATGTGGCCGGAATTTTGTTAGAAGGGCAAAAATTGGTGGCCGGATTTTGTTAGAGGGAAAAAAAATTGGTGGCCAGGATTTGTTAATTGTTTGAACGTTGAACAACAGATGTAGTAGCGCAAAAGATGTTATGCTAGAAATAACCTTTGTTTTCATATATTAATATCTATTTTGATTGTATGTTGTAAGAATCTATAATCCTCGGCGGGGATTAATGGATAATTGTGTGAGTGTGTGAGATAAACTAGTATTTATTATTTGAAATATGTTAAGAGTCACGGGTCTCTGCTAGTGTCATCACTTTGAAACATGTATGTTTATTTTAAAGTTACATTTTATGCATCGCAAGTGTTCTTAACCAGTATTAAAAGATAAATATAACATCCCGCCTACAATTTCGAAATTTCTAAAATTTCTTACTGGTAAATGAATTACGGTCTAGTAATAGCACCACCTCCAATATCCACAGAAATGTTATTTAATCAACGAGAAATCCATGTAATTCAAAGGAAAAAAATATCCAGGAGAAAACAAGCCATTGTGAATGGATTCCGGCAACGTCTATGAAATTATACGAGTTATCTCACCGTTTTACATAGTTACAAAACACTTCAATTTGATGAAATATCCAATTCACAGAAACTTAATATACAAAGAGTTGAGAATTCAAAATATAACTTAATTTATGTCCTCCACCATGATAGATCCGTGTTTTACTCGCTCAGATTATTAAAATTAAAACTATATCTTTGTAATTATTTTGTATTCTCAAAACTACATATGTACAGTTATGCTACAAATCTACAACGCCAGTGTATGGCTACACGTGCTGATCTTATCTATAAAGTCACGAATATGCATTAGCTATGTAGGCGTGTCAAAATCGTATCATACGCGATAATGACCAGCCAGTACACACTGTAGGTTACAATCAACCATTAGATTTTACGGGCGCAACATGGTATTCAGAATTCAGAGTATAGCTAATCCTGATTGGTTGATATGTGCGCCCGTTATATTTTGTTATTAGAGACTTCGTGCATTCTGCATTATACCAAAGGCCAAATAAATTATTTTCCTTAGCCCTAACGGAACTGAGATGTCTTTTAAACGCTAGGATGAGACGTATTTTAAGTGCAAAATTGACAGGCATGAGAGATAAGTACAAATTACGCTAAGAAAAGCAACGCGAACCTATATTTTTGGACCAAAAATACTGTCCTAATAACTTTTCTTTAATTCTAGCAAGGTTTCGTTAAAAATCAACTTTCTAAAGTCTGTATCTCGAAAAAGGCTATCATTGTCGCCTATTGGGAAATTAATTGTTTATTTCAGTCTGTATTGATTTCATTAACCAGTATTAACAAGATAAATATAACACTATTCCTAGAGAAATATGCTCTTTCGTCGGCTTTAATTAAGATATTATATCTAGAGCCGGCAACATAGTCACTGTCTTAATAAAATTTAATAAATAACTATATGTTTTTCCGTGAACATGTCTTTGAAATCTAAAGGCCCTTTCCATGCATGATGGGTTATATATATTGTTGCCTCGATTGCCCTATATACCTAAATATCAATATTTTTAATAAGGTAAATAGGATTTTTTTTATCTGAGACAAGTGCCTGTGTCAACACACCGTTAATATCTTTCCATAGCTTATAGTGTTTCTGTAAAACTCAAATAAGGCCGTTAGTTTTCTCGTTTGAATTGTTTTACATTGTTATTTCGGGGCCTTTTATGGCTGACTATGCGGTATGGGCTTTGCTCATTGTTGAAGGCCGTACGGTGACCTATAGTTGAAAATTTCTGTGTCATTTTGGTCTCTTGTGGACAGTTGTCTCATTGGCAATCATACCACATCTTCTTTATTATATTCACCGTATAGATAATACATATGCAGTCTAAAATCGTTAGTAGATTTACTTATTTACTTACTATAACCACTGTTAAAATACCCTAACTTGGGATATGATTTGCCGTAGCAGGGAAGCTTCAGTACTGTCTAACTGTACTGTTCTATGTACAGTTTACTGTTTGGCAATATCTCGGCATTCTAACTACTTATGATTTAGAAATAAAGAATGGGTTCTCGTTACTCCAAAAAAAGTTTACTGTATATAATATGAGACACTGCTGTTTTTCATATATACATCTTATGAGTCAAGTACAATAGCAGGATATTTTCATATGGAATTAACATGTGATCTTCCGTTATTTAAAATAAAGATGTAGTATTTTTGCCATTTTGACAACTATCTACCGGAGACCAAATGATACAGAAGTGAACAACTATATGTAATATTCATCGCTGGACGTTAAACACTAATTATCAATCAATCAAAACTAGTTCAACCAAAAATCTCAAATCATCTGTCTCAAATGACAGACCTTGTCCCCTATGTTTTGTTCATTATAAAGGTGATGATGCTGGATGGCTGCTCAACGTCCACCGCAAATTTATGTGCTTAGTTATTCAAGATTCAAGACGAGAACATAATTTTGTGATATAAATATTTACCTTGCTTTATACTAGACCAACACACTGAGCCGGATTTTTCACGTGCTACTACACAAAGCAACAGTCTTCAAGAAGACATGTCACCTTACCCAGAAACACTATTCTGACTCCGAGCAGACCAGTCTCTGCTCTTACCCTTAATGCTACGTGCTTAGTGGAGAAGCATCAAAACCTATTTTACAGTTTGGTTTGACCCAGACGGGATTTGAACACACGATCCCGAGACGAACACGCTACCAAGAGACCATTGTCCATATCTTACGGCAATATTGCTTAGGAAGATGTTGTAAGATTGCCATTTGGACAACTTTACATATTAAAAGAGACCTAATGACACAGAAATTAACAGCTATTTGTCACCGTACTGCCTTCAACAATGAGCAAAACCCATACCGCATAATCAGCTATTAAGGCCCCGAAATGACAATTGTAAAACTATTCAAACAAGCCGAAAACGGCCTGATTTATGTTCAAAATAATGAACGAAAACAAATATGATATATTCAGCAACAAACGAAAACCACTGAATTACAGGCTCCTGACTCAGGACATACACATACAGAGATGTGGAAGGGTTAAACATGATAGCTTGCAATATTGCTTATTGTGTTACAAAATGTGTGAAAGATTTGGCCAATTTTATTATTATTTACTGATTTGATTGATGTTATTACCTTTTAATGTTCATTCCAAAGCCATTTTTATGCCCCGCCGTAGCGGAGGGGCATTAAGTTTTACCCTTGTCTGTCTGTACGTACAAACGTACCAAAATTGGTTTCCGTTCTCTAACTTGAGTTTGCCTCTACCAAATATTATGAAACTTATACACAATGCTTATTACCACAAAACACAGATCAAGTATGAATTTTGGTGGTGTCACTTTAACCGTTCTAGAGTTATGCCCTTTATAAATGGAAAATTGCAAAATTTTAGTTTCCGTTCTCTAACTTAAGTTTGCCTCAACCAAATGTTATGAAACTTATACACAATACTTATTACCACTAAATACAGATCAAGTTTGAATTTTGGTAGCGTCACTCTAACAATTCTAGAGTTATGCCCCTTTATAAATGGAAAAATTGCAAAATATTTAGTTTCCGTTCTCTAACTTAAGTTTGCCTCAACCAAATGTGTGAAACTTATACACAATGCTTATTACCACAAAATACAGATCAAGTTTGATTTTTTTTTTGCGTCACTCAAACCATTCTAGAGTAATGCCCCTTTATAAATGGAAAAATTGCAAAATTTTTAGTTTCCGTTCTCTAACTAAAGTTTGCCTCAACCAAAAATTATGAGACTTATACACAATGCTTACTACCATAAAACTCAGACCAAGTTCTAATTTGGGTAACGTCACTTTTACTGTTCTTCAGTTATGTCCCTTTATAACTATATAATATGCAAGCGGGGCATCATCTGTGTCCACGTGTGGACACAATCCACATTTATTTCTATATGCCAATGCACCATAAGAGTTTGATCCCGGGTAGAAGGTTCAATATCAAATATACATATACAAAAAATCAAGGTCAGATGAATCCTGCCAGACAGACATGTACACCTAACAATCATACCATACAATACTCCAAATATAGCTAGCCAGTTGCTTATAGCATCTAACAAATTGAGTCTACTATTTATTAGCGTAATAATAATTTGATGGCACATTATCAAAAAGATTGGCCATGCAATTTCACACTCTGTTTACGTTTGACCTAAACACCTAAAACTCAGTAGATTTCCATGTATTTTTAAAATGTATTCTGGTTCAATAGCATATGCTAGGCTTTGAACTGAACTCTCAATTGCATTGTTTCATACTTTTTCATTTTAGGCCTTTTATAGCAGACTATATGGTGTGGGATTATTTCTCATTGTTGAAGGCCATATGGCAGTCTATAATCGCTTACATCAAAATTTACTAGTCTTTTAATAGGACCCTTGTCCATAGATTGAATTTTAAGATTGACTTAAAAAAACAATAAAAGAGATGTATTTTTATTTCCTGTGTCTATGATAATTGTTTGAATTACAACATGTATAAAAGTCCTTGACTCTGGCAGTCTCTATCAGCACACAATATACAAAGTTTATTTTTTTCAAGTCAGCTTCTCTGTGTTACAGTTCCATATAATATGTCCATTCTAGAAAAAAAATTAATAAATAAATTGATAATACATGTACTGCATTGCATGTCATCTAAAATTAGTTTGGTATTTTCTATTTGACTCAAATTATGAATGATCAGAACAGTTCATCCAAAATTAAGAAAAAACACTTCATAATGATACATGAACAATTAAATAAAAATACCTATGATCAAATTCAGAACATATCAGGAGATCATGTGCAACAATCTAGTAAAATATAACATATTATTTTGCATATCTTTGAAGCTATTACATATATTGATCTGATCTTCCTGTACAACTTAAAGGAATATATTTTAAAAGCTTAAAGTATATTTCAAAGTATTTTAGAGCTTCATTCAAAGAAAACTATAAATTTGTAGAATGCATAGAAAAACACCATTCTAGAAGAAATAATTCAAAATTTAAATTTGGACATTTTCTTAGCTATTTCAGAAATGATACCCATCACCTTTCGCATGCCAATTACATTAGCGATTTGCATACAAATTCAAAAACCATATCTGATATTTGATATATATATATATATATATGTTCAATAAAATCAAACATGAGTCTGTCTAAGTCTTTGTTAAGTGCATTTTATAGCCATAACAGGAGGCCACCGAAAAGAGCATATTTTCAGCCAATATTTAATTTTGACAAATGAAGTCTCAAAATAATTTTACTTCAACCCATTCAATTTTTCAGCTCTAAAATAACTTTTGACAAAGAAAATGTTATATATATATATAAAAGTATTTTCTATGTATTATAGACACCCAAAACTTGGCATGGGAGATATGCAGAGATATTTTTATACATGTATGTGTACAGTGGCTCAAATCTCCAATTCTCTTCAACTTCAAATCAAGAAAGGGCAAATCACAAATAGATATATATGTGAAGAATACAAATGAACTAGTAAAATGAATATACATGATCAGTGACAAAATTTAACAGTGTATTGAACTATTTTACAATATGATAAAATTTTGGTAAGTTGCCATAGAAACAATAAATATGCTGTAGTTTGCCAATTTTGCCAAAATTGAATATATTATGAATGAAAGAGTCAGATCAGCAAGTATTGCAAAAAGCTTATTTTCTTATTTAGAATATGGAACACACTCTCTAAATATAAAAATATCATAATTAGATGATTTCTCATTTACAGTCTCATATAAAATTGCACATTACAATCAAACTGACTTTCAAGTACAAAACTAGGACTGTTTGACCTTAACTGTATATGATCTAGCAGCACAGAAATAATCAGTTTTATTGATGACTATATTTCATGGTCCAAAATTGTCTTTTTGCATCATTTTTTTTTTTGTTCCATATCAAATTACACACACTTTAAATAATAATAAATGAAGGTAAACTGTACTTTTTAATGAAAAAAATGGAATAAGACTGCCAGTATATTGCTGTCTGACATATGAAACATCTTTGCAGTCAATATTATGAAGTTTAAACTAAATATCTGCTCAAACTATTACAAGAAAATCATGTATAGTTTTTTAAATATTATTACATAATAGCCTGTAACATGACACCAATATGATACATATAAAAAAATCTTTATAATTCTCCAATATTTAGTCAATGTCTATCAATCAAACCACAATTTGAAGTTTTTTGTTGCTCAATTCCTTCAGGTGTACCTCCTTGACAGGAACATGGACCCAATTCTTTCCAAAGTACTTCAAAGCAATTTTATAACTGTAATTGATGGGCAGATTTTTTATTCCCTATATATTAGACATGAATTTCAATTACTTTCTCATTTATTTCTTATAACAAAATTTTAATTGCCTTTTCATTCTAGTAGCCCCCTTTATGGTTTCTTGGTAAATTCTTGAAGGGTCAAGACCAGCATTTAACAGCAAGTGTTGAGCATAAATACATTACATGTTAATAAGGACCCACAGTGGTTCCCAAGGCTTTGAGAAATCAACTGGACATTTAGTCCAGCATAAAACCATTCTTCTTAACTGGACCAGACTCTTTTTACAGGTCATTTTCGCATATGATTTGGATAAAGTTAAAAATTTACCGGTCATTTGGTCCAGTAATGCTTATCACTTAACTGAACCAAACAAATTTTTACTGGACTTTGCCCAGTGTCCGACGACCTTCGGAATAACTGGACCCAGCCATAGATCATGGCCTTCATGGATATTTTGATTCTGGTCCTAAAATAATAACTGGACATGTTTCGAAGAATGCAGTTTCTTAACATTTAATATATAACCACAGTTTTCTCATAAAACCTAGCAAGACTGTCAGATCACTGCACATGTATTTTTTTAAAACTAGCTACTAATATACACTATAAATATAAATTCACTAGTCTTATTTTGAAAAAAAAAAGATGTTATTTTAAATATATTTATGTAATTATTTTATATATAAGACTAAGGAGCTACCATTTGATTTTTATGGGGGCTAGAATGCAATTTTAAAAAATAGGCAGGACAGGAGTTTTGAGTAAAAAAGGGAAGGATGAGACACTTTCAAAAAAAAAAAGTCAGGATGACAATTTAGGTAAAACATAGTCAGGATAAACTTTTAAAAAAAAGGCAGGACCGAATAGAGTGAAAATAAAAAGGCAGGACCAAATAGAGTGAAAAATAAAAAGGCAGGACAAAATTTTTCATCCTAGCCCCTCATAAAAATCAAATGGTAGCTCCTAAACTCACCAAAAGATAAAATACTATTGAAATTAACATATCCTATCTGTTAGAAATTTAACTGCTAACTTCTAATCTCCTGCCTGTCCTGGCACCTCATGTTATGACAGTGTCATGATAATCAACAGCAAGAAACCTAGAAAATAATTATCAGAATCAGCACTATATACAGCTAGCCAACAAAGAGGGTGCTGATCATGAGTTCCCTCTGCACTTTTCTGTGTCAAACTTCAGCCTACATGTATACTGCATGTCTCAAAGGAAAAATAAAATATTTAACCACTGGAAAAGACGGGGAGACCAAAATAGCATAAATTCAACAAAAACACAAATATTTATTCATTGATCACAATATTGATTTTAATAAATAAATATGTTCCTTTCAAACAAAATACCAGTCTTAGGTGTCCTTCATTCTAAATGTGTGCCTTGCTTAAGTTCTATGCTTGAATTACCTACATGTAGAACACGGGTGTATGATTGGTATTAAATATTAAAAAAATATCATTAGATTAGTACATTCATTTGCTTAATAACCATGATAACTAATGTGGAGTTCCAGCTAGGCTCAATTTTATCCGGAGACATATATAATATATGCTTAGTGCTATAATATAATATAACAGTATTTTATATGCCTGGTTTTCTGTAAATTGGCCATTGGTGGATGATCCAACAGATAAATGGAAAATTCATATATATAAATTATATCAATATAATTTTATTATATGTAAATATGAAAATAACAAATAAATTCATTAATTATGATATCTATGTTTTTTCTTATGAACTCCCTACATGTACATGAACAATGTACATTGTAAGAAAATGGGTGATTATATACATGTATTTTGTAAATATTTACATAATTATGATTCTGGTGGCACTATTACACTATAATAGTCCCAGGATTCTTGCATCCGAACATTACTATTAATGTTTTAGACATAGACAAAAAACATTAGGTTTCAAAACCTGTAAAGTAGATTTGTTTTACTGTGACATACATACATGTACATGTACAAAATGAATATTGACACCATAAATTTCATAGGCAACCTTTGATTGCTTTCTCCTAAATGCAGTGGGGTTTTTGGGGGTGTGAGGGGTACAATTTTTAATATCCAGCAAACTCTATTCTTTGTCCATGTGTAAAGTTATTTATGATACCGCAGCTAGAATACAGTATGATACATGTACTTTTTGAAAGACCCCTTTCTGGTACATTTTGCTATCAAGAAACGGGAATTTTGTATAAAAGTCCACTGGCGATCAGACCTAACATCTATACAATTGTATTTTGTCATATGCAATGATTTAAAACAGTTATTTCGTTTAATAAGTAATAATCATACCTGCATGGTTTGTACTCGGCGGTCGTCAACTTGGAAAACGTAAACAAAGTGGTTCGCATGTACGCACTTTCAACAGAATATGATCAAACGGCTACAAATTGTCGTAAGTTTAAAATTGAACCGTTAAAGTTAATAAAACACAACGTTTTAAATATCTTTTTATGCAATTAACGTTAAAATGTATACATGCGCTGCGGATGACTACGTTCTGCAAGATCTTGCACATGTGAGTACGGCTGAAGGCAAGGGTGTTAAACGCAGGACTTCGGGAATGTCCGGAGAGCCGACAACCTTGCTTCGGAAGTTGCTAGCTATGCAAATGACCCACGTTAACGTCACACCGTCTGTGACGTAACTCTCACAACATTGAGCGCAAAATTTCACCCATTCCAGTTTCTCTGTCTCTGGATTAACAACGTCTTATATTTGACTACCTGTAGGGTTCTACCCACACCCCGTTAAAAATATGTCAAATTCCCAAATTTCAAAAAACTTTTTAAATAATGAAAAACGTTGTTTTCACGTTACACTTTATGGTCGAATTTCTCCAAAATCGCCAGATTTGGACTAAGACCGGGGATAAATTCGTTACCTACGTTCATATCAGCTTTGCCTCAGGGTGTACTTGGATACTTTAGGGTGTTAAAATATCCATATCTACGGATATGAACGTAGATAACGTATAATGATAACTGTACCAAGTCAGGAATATGACAGTTGTTATCCATTCGTTTGATGTGTTTGAGCTTCTCATTTGTCATTTGCTTAGGGACTTCCGTTTTGAATTTTCCTCGGAGTTTGGTATTTTGTTATTTTACTATTTATTAGCCAAACTTTATTTAATAATAAAGTTCACCTGTGGTTCTAGAAATGATGAAACTCATCGAACAAGAGTAGCTTGGAAATGTCCCAATCAGTGGTTATAATATTTCTTTCATTGCAATTGATAATGTCAAAAGTGCGGATATGTTCAACTATTTTGATATTTTAATTGATATATTTAATATATAATTATTTAAAATATATCGCTTGTTAAGTCTGTATCTAAAACTTATTTAATGACCTGACAGATTTCTTTATATGCGCATCAAATATTTCCGATTTTGTTTTATCAACGACAGCTTCTTTACAAATATGTTTAACTGAATCATTACAAATGTTTGAATTAAATATCATACGTATGTTGCACATTTCTTTTAATAATATCGTTATTAATACGATGATTTTATTAGTAATGTCAGACATGGATTTTTCCCTTCAATTGTAGAACAATTTGCCAAACACAAAGGTAAACTAAGTTAAATTAACTCACAAACTGAATAAAGGTCCGAAGGACTTTATGTTAAGTTTGTGAGTAAGAGCTCTACAAAATGTGTTTAATCCTTATTATTCTTAATCCAAATATTCTCGATTTTTAATCAACATTTGTTTGTGTAATGACTTTTATAATTATCATCAAATGCCCAATTGACAGGTCATTACTAAAGAGTTGGCAACCATATTGACTTTCTAAACTCCACTCATGTTTGATAAATGCAACATAATCTAAAATGAATTAGAACCTACCTCAAAACTTAACTTTACATACAACCTTGGGTCGTTGAACTACAACAGAAAAACGAAAAATAATGCATTTATCTTTTTTATCTGAAATATTACAGATTGATGTCTTGCAATATGGGTGAATACTTCAATAGAAAGCACATAAAATTGTCGAAAAACTTTCTAAAATTTGGTTTAAAGGATCAAATCTCTCATTTCTACTCCATAGATTTCTTTTTAAACTGTATGTTGTTGACACTTAAATTTCTGTTTTAATGATAAAAATAATTATATGGTCAATGACTTCGTTTTTGTCTAATAATCAATTTGTTACCTTGGTGGTAGTAAAAATGTGAAAATCAATGTTTTACAGCCAGCAATGCGATAACGATACGATTATTTCGACGTTTTGTGGTTTGTTTTTTTTTTTCAAAGAATTCTACTTTGAATGATGTATACCGTAAAACGAAGTCGGTGATCCTATCTTTATTTTGCATCATTAAAACCGAAAATTATGTATGAACTACATATAGTTTTTAAGAAAATATATGGATTATAAATCAGAGATTTGATGATTTTCTCTGATTTTATGTGCTTTTATACAAAATTTTTATTCATTTTGAAAGATCAGTATTATTTCAAATGATAAATGAGATAAATGCATTATTTTTCGATTTTCAGTTGTAATTTATCAAGTCACAGTTTTATGCCAAATTTTACTGAAATATGTGACATAGCCCGTTTACTGTAACTTGATATAAGAAGACAATTGTGGTATTAGTGCCAATGAGACAACTCTCCATCCAAGTCAAAATTTATAAAATTAAACCATTATAGGTCAAAGTACGGTCTTCAGCACGGAGCCTTGGCTCACACCGAACAGCAAGCTATAAAGGGCCCTAAAAATACTAGTGTAAAACCATTCAAACGGGAAACACAACGGTCTAATCTATATAAAAACGAGAAACGAGAAACACTTATGAACCGCATCAACAAACGACAACTTCTGAACATCAGATTCCTGACTTAGGACAGGAGCAAACAATTGCAGCGGTTTTAAACGTTTTAATGGTACCAAACCTTCACCCTTATCTGAACAATAGTGAAACATCACAACAAGAAAGACACACTATAAAATATCAATTGAAATGGCTTAACTCAATCAAAAGACATATTTACACAAGTAAACATACAGTGACCTTGACCTTAATGAGCTATTTTCCGAATTTGAAGCGTACAAGTAACGAAATAATCGTTTTCATTTTTAAACGTCGTGTTTTGACATGACGTAAATTCGCTAAATCACTCATTAAATTTCGCGGAATTTTATTAAATTTTAATTTTATACATTTTCGAAGCTTTAATACATTATTTCTTTTTGTTCTATTGAAATAGAAACAACTTTTGTATTTGTTTAATCTCAATTTGCTGAAAATACGGGACCCTTGCCTGCATGTGTATCGCGCATGATCAGATAACAGTGAAGGTCACGAAAGTAGTTTCGGAAACATGGTTTATCTAAGTGTAAACCAAGAGAAAATTCTAATTGACCAATCCAATTCAAGTATTTATAGATATGCAAATCATATCAGAATTATAGTGGTATAAAGTTTTCTTTTTGATACTATTTAAATCATTTGCATATTTTCCATGTCAAGTTATTTTCTAGGTTTTATTTTTCAATCGAAAATGACGTGTTACGAATTACAAAATACTTATTTCATATCCCAAAATGATCACATGTTGACAAATTTTTGCATAGTGGATGTTTAAGGCAAATTTATAATAAATTAATCTGTATCAAAAATTTAATTTGTGAACTGAGGTCTAGCAGTCAAGGATACAAAGATCGTATTGAAAACAAGTTTTAAAACTCATACTCACAAAGCTCTTTCAAGTTCGTATACGAATAATATTTTTGAATAAGGCATGTTTTACCTGTACATGCTATATATCAAGAAGGATAAACTATACTTCCAAAAAATATACCAAAATATTAGCAATAAAAACGACGATGGTAAAAGTTAAAGTACCATTAGTTTTCCACTGAGACTAAATGGTCAATCGTCTTGTAATGTAGTCAACACTACTTTGAATCAAACATTGATTTATTGTGACAGGATCTTGGCTTCCAATATTTGAATCAGACAGCTTGGCGTGCAGTGGATTTGCTTCACTTTCTTAACTTAAGTTTCTTGGCATAATACAGAAACAAATCACCTTTTATTCCTTTGAAGACATTATCATGACTATGTTAGGTTCGTCTATCCATGAATATACTGCAAACTGTATGAATCTTTACCTTTATAACTATCAAAATTGAAGATAAGTAACGATTTAGAATATGTACCTATCCCTTTATATATACAATACTCCAATTCATAAGGCGGTACCTTGCATGCCAACAACACCAATGTACACGAACACTACAGGAAATTGTTCGTGATGTACACATGAATGCAGAAGAAAGTGTACGTGATATACACACCAAATCACAAGAAAGTACGAGCCTTATACCCATACATTAACACAATATTGTAGACATGATACATGTATGAGGACAAATTTCTGCATTTGGACACCCAGTTTACATCATCGGAAAGGATTTGTAACGCGTCATACATATATCTGGTAATCACAAATCGTAATTGAGTGTTGGTTAATTAACATCCAGTGGCATGCAAATAGTTATGCCATGTTCAGGATGTTATCGCACGGTAAATGCTCATAGAATTTCTTTTAAACAAACGTCGGACATGTGGAAGGTTTGCTATTAAACCGGGTGAAACCAACCATTTTATTCGATAACATGGCATTTGTTTTTATTCGTTCGTTAGTTTGTACAGTGTACAATTTATTAGACAGATTTTATGGACTTTTGCCTTTTGAATTTGCCTTGGAGTTTGATACTATTTTAGTTTTTAGAGGATACAAACGACTCATAGTCATCTTGAAATGAGTGCGACATAAAACGTGAGACACATTTCAAATACGAAAAATTAAAGGCCTAACGATATACTATACGGGAAATGAATTTGACAAAATAACCAAATACAATCACTGAACTACGGTTGTAAACGGCTTACATGTAGATCGGTACGAACCACAAACAAAATATTGACAATACACACAAAGCATCAATATCAGAATACTCGCAATTACTGAAAATGAAAATAACAACTAGTTAATAAATCATGTTCTCCAAGTCTAAAAATCAACCAGTATACATTCAACATTTTTAGTGTTTGTATAAACAGTCTGAGACTCGCAAGCTCAAATAGTTATTACTTAAAAAGACCATTATTGCTGTCTGTATTTTGAATCAAGATCCACATTAAGATTAGAACATTTTAATTATCTAAAGCAAAAAGACCATTAAGTTAACAGTAGGGTTTTTTCCATGTATTCGTTTAATGTAGTTAAGACCGATCTAAATTCTGCCACACAGTATGATCTTTAAATATATAGGAACAAGTCAGCTATCAAAGAGACGCAATGAATGCACATATGAATGACTAAAACATGTAGATAAACCTTATTAAGGAATATATGCCTTATTGTGTTTTTGATACATATACATCCCGTCATTGTGTTATTGTTCTATAATCATTTTTGTAATCTTGTCTTTCATTTTTGCTGATGTGCTTTGTCTATATGCCTTTTGTGCTTCTATGTTACATATTTGTTTGTTTTATAGCGATTAAGTTTATAAGACAATATTGACTGCTGTACCCCTATTTTTGACATTTTACCTATTATGTCTGTTTGTTTTGTTCACACATCGCTGTAAATATAATGAAATTTGATGCGACTGTCATACAAGTGAGAGTTGTAACTAGCTATAAAACCTGGTTTAATCCATCATTGTCTACATAAGAAAATGCCTGTACCAAGTCAGGAATATGAAAGTTATTATCCATTCGTTTTGCCATTTGATTAGGAATTTCCTTTTGAAATGTTCTCGGAGTTCAGTATTTTGTGATTTTACTTTTCACTACAAAAATAAAGTTAAAAGTTTATGTATTTCGTCAGACAGAATGTCAATGTTATGTAATTGTTTTCAAAATAATGATTCCCTTGTCAAACATATTATTCGACCAGCAAGATTATGACAAAATAATTTGTATACAACTAATTATCTGATATAATATGAAAAAGTTAAGCAAAATCAGCAAAAATCCCAGATGTAGGTTTTGGCATGCGAGCATTTTCTATATACGAATAAAACAAATGATGTTCGATATGTCTCTCTCTTTCAATCTTATGTCGTTAAAGTGTTTTGTATAAGATATTAACAAAATCTATCAGAAAAGACAAAACAAAGTAGGTTTTCATTTGTTGCTTATCATGATATGTTTCTGAAATTATAAAACAAATTAACAAAAACATATAAAATTGTTTATTCATATGAGTGGAAGTGAAAAAAAGTTCAGTTTTTTTCGTTATACAACTTTATAGTTGTGTTAAAGTCTAGAGAGTGGTTCAAAACTAATGCAACAGTTTTACAGATATTCAAATCTAACAAATCGATCAACAAGAAAAATCAAGGGGTTGGAGGAGAAAATAAAAGAAACATAAATATTATTTATCATTGATGTACACTTACAATTTACAAGATGTCTTATATAATGTCAAATCTAGGCATAAACATATATATCAGTTGTCAATTTGTTTTATTCTTTTCTAATGTTGTATACAATTTTTAAACATATAAATATATCGTAATTAAACATTTATTGATGGCAATTGCACAACATCACACAACTCTTAGTAGATACATGTACAAGGCTCAATATATATTGCGCAAGACGCGCCTGATCAACTGCCAAGCACACATAGCACACACTACACGGTTAACTCAAGCACAAGTTATTAGAGAATAAGCCACAAAGTCTATTTACATGTAGTTGACAGCAGTTTACAAAACTTCAAATCTCATGAATTGATATAATTCAGGGTAACTAACAAACACTGATTGAATCAGGTGTAATAAAAGGAATAATTCCGAGTTAGTTGACAGGTTTCTTATCTTCTGTCAACTACTTCTTCACATTCAGTAAAATATCACTATCAGAATTCTTACCTTAAACATGTCGCTTATATGTTATACAAACAACTCGCATCGGTCACTAAATTCATAATAAGAGGATAACGCGTACACGCACTCATAAGTTTTGTTAAATAAGATTTTTTTCGGTGTGAATTTCAAGAGGTGGATATGCTAAATCATTTTTATCTTGAAGGTTTTAACGAAATATCATGGACAACGCTGAATCTGACGACCATTTACGTGTTTTCAAATGTCTAGTGGATACAGGAGCTGATGTTCTGCGAAATGCCGTAGAGACTAAACTCTTACATAATAACACAATCTGCTTTGAGCAGTACCTTGACAATAACAAACACAATTTTTATCACCAGTTTGAGAAACATAGAAGTAAGCCATGTTGTTCGGGAAATCCACATAGCTGTTCTGTCAATGGAATCATGGACAAGAAAATATTTTATAAAATGTACAAACAAACGGCACAAATAGACAAACATCAATGTTTGGACCGATTTGAGATCAGACCGGGTATTACTGTTGAAGATTTGGATTTAAGTGATCTTAATTTCTTTCTGTGGAACAGTAAAACATTATCAACACAGGAAGAGAATTCACTGAAGGCAATTATGTCTAGCAGAAGTGCTATTTGTCATCCACCTTCGTCACAGAGTTATTCGATAAATGAATTAAAATCCATTTGGATTTCTTTGGAGAATGATATATTGGTGTTTGCAGTTCCTTTTCGATACAAGAAAATAGTAAAAGGAAATCAGAACATTGAGGATAATAAATTAAGCACCACAGACTCCGCACAAATCATGGATGAAATACGAACTGCTCTTAAGGTAAAATTCTTCCATATTTTTATTAGACATTCCATCATAGTGGACAACTTAAGAAATGAAGCAAAAGCAAGACTTCAAATTCCAAACTAATCAAACAAACTGATTTTTTAAGTAAAAAGGATGTAGTAGAAAAACTTAAATCTAAATAAAAACACTTTAAAAAATACTGTCAATGATTATAAGAGTCATACAACCATTGTTTCTTTTCCTATAAGACTTTTTAAATTGGAATTTTTCAAAAAATTGTGCAGAATTTATTTTGGCTTCAAATAAAAAAAACTTTGCATGAGTAAATGCTTACCCTGTCAAGTACGACATGTGAAAATGTACGTGACACGTCATTGGAGATAAGATGATAACCATCATAAAAAGTACACAATCATGTTTTCACCACTTTTGTTTCATGTACACAATTTTCAGTACCCACGTCACCTCAAGGTTCCAAATCATTTTAAAGAAACACAAAATAAAAACGAATGGTATTTGCAACACCTTAGATATATGTTTCTGACTCAGATGTTTAATGCAATGAAAGTCAGGGTTATTTTCCTACAACTGTCAAATTCAAAGAAATATTTTTTTCGATCCTTTTGCGTATGAAACTGGATATGACGAACAGAAATTGAATTACAAATTTGTCTCTTCACTGAAATTCTATGATATAATATTTGTTAGCTTTTTCTCAAATAAACACAGTAAAATGTGTCTAACTTTGTTATCATTTGTAAAAAGTGGTTGCATTGTAAATATTTTGAAGGAAACAAATGATGATTTGAAGAACTGCATCATAGATGGAAATAACAGGACAAAATTTGCGATAGATGCAAAATGTCAGGTAAGCAGTATAATGGCTAACCAATGAATGATGACGACATGTTTGAAAGTTCTTAAAAATAAAATATAACACTGTTTCAACCCAAATGTGCTAATAATTGTACCGAAAATTAAAATTGTTAACAAACAACTATAACTTTATAAAATTTACAATTCAATAGTGTGGTGATAAAATGTCAAAAGCCGTCCTAATTTTGAGTTAACTGTTTACACAAAACACATGACCAAACCCTGTCTTTAATCAAACATTACATATTTATAATTAAATAAAGTCATCATAGATACAAGGATTGAAATTTAGTATTTTCGTTAAACGAGCGTTTCGTCTACAAAAGACTCAACAGTGACGCTCGAATCATAAAAATTTAAAAAGCCAAATAAAGTACGAAGTTCAAGAGCATTGAAGACCAAAAATTCCTAAAAGATTTGCATAATTCAGCTAAGGAAATCTATACTAAAGCCTTAGTATTTCAAAATTCAAAGTTTTGTTAAAAGTTAATTCATAATCAAGACCATATCAATGATAATTCTTGTCAACACAGAAGTGCTGACTACTGGGCTTGGGATACCCTCGGGAATAAAGACTCAACCAGCAGTGGCATCCTGTCGACCGACTGTACGAGGGATGTATAGCCAGTCATGGTCGTTAAAACTCCCAACATCATCATCCTGTCGCTAGAAATTCGTATGATCACATTTTCAATAAAGAAATTGTATTTTGTCAAAAGACTTTTGGGATGTTTGAAACCTCCTAATTACAAAAAAAGTTCATTCTTAAAAAACAATTGTCAGACGACTCTGTAAAATGCAATATTCTATATAACTGAACATTTCTAATTATTGAAAGAAAAAGATTTTGTAGAATGTTTCTGAAAATTGTAGACATCAACTGTATTTTCATGTCAGTTTAGAACTGATTTGAAACTAATTATGTTGTAATTTCCTAATCCTAGAGTATTCACTGATATAATTTTCCGAAAGCAGTTTTGAAAATGTGAAAACAGTCAAAAGTAAAACATTGAATGTTTTACAATAACTTTATCCTCCTCCTATCAATTCATTAAGATATTACTATACCTCGATTTACTTAGCATGCATAATATATTCAAAATACCTTCCCTTTTGCTATTAATAATAATGTATTCCATTTTGTTGATCTTATGGCTTACATATAATAGAAAAAAGCCTCGAGTATCTATACCTAATCAAAAGCGCATGCCAAGCACAAAACATGAACAGTAAAGGAGTCGCATTTGTATTGCTGATCATCATCTCAAAGTCATAGTGATGCAAAGAATCACATTATTGCAAATTTAAGACGCTCCTAGGTTCGATTTGATCGGAAATCTTAGCAAACTAACGATCACGTCACAACTGTGAACTGAAGAACATAGGGAGTAATATCAATAAAATAAATCTGGTAAAGATATCAAACATTTGGCAAATATTTAGCCAGACAACCTCAAACAATAATAATGCAAACACTTAGAAAACCACGGGGCGCATCATATAAATGTAAGATAACTTGGCAGGACATACATGTAAGGTATTATATGGCAATTTATACGCGTAGAGATGTAACACCACCATAGAACATACTGGAAAGTAGTACACATTTAAACCAAGATAGTTCCTACACAAAGGGTAGCTACAAAACTTTATAGAATATATATTCATTGTATTGATAATGAGGGTATTAAATGAACGGTGAATGACCAGTGATCACTATAGAACGCCTCTTGACCGATGATTTTGAATAATACAAAATGTATAAATGAAATATTTAAAGGAGGGCATATTTTGCCTGTTTCTCAAATATGAAGTACCTGTTTTATTTATCCAACGTTCCAGTAACCAGTACGCTCTGACATGTAAATAACTGTAAAACTGTAAATGCTTAAAAATTCGGCAACAATTGGATTGCAGTCAACTTAGTTTATTTTAGACAATTAAGTTTTTGTAGATCAGTGCACTAATTTAAAAAAAACGTAAACAGTCTGACTGCACACTGATCAGTCCTTAATTTATTGCAAGCGAAGTGGAGAAGTTTGAAAATTGACTGACAACTCAAAATGACCGATTCAGATAAAACTTGTTTAAATGCGCCCTTTATAGCTTGTTGTTCGGTGTGAGCCAAGGCTCCGTGTTGAAGACCGTACTTTGACCTCTAATGGTTTACTTTTATAAATTTTGACTTGGATGGAGAGTTGTCTCATTGGCACTCATACCACATCTTCTTATATCTATGTGAACACGTAAATGAAGCAGTTAATAAAGACAAGTATCGGAGCTAATCTTAACTAAAAAGATATGATTATATATAATGAAAACGTGAAGAAAGAGAATGTATATCATGTTCATAAATTTCCTGTTTAAATGAAAACAATTTTATTACCATTTGTAGATGTAATATGTCTTTTAACATTGGTTTTAGAGAGCGAAAATAGAGTTTGTCAAAATGTGTCACGATCCCAAGATATGGTAGCAGTCAAACTTAACGAAGTGGTCAAAGACACAAACACAAAGTTTGTATGTTTGATGGAGAGTTCTAGGAAATTATTGGGTAAATATACAGATAGACAGTCATCACGAAATATTACACATACAATTCAGAAACAATACGATAAGAACATATTATATAGGTTTTGAATCTAAAACAGAGGTTCCAAGGCTGGTTAGTTCGGGGAATCAAATTGAAGATTCGATATCGCATCAAAACCAAAGGTGCTTCTAAAGTCTTTTAAAATACAAACTGTATAAGTTCAATCCTTAGCAAAAGTAAAATCACAAAATACTTAACTCGAAGAAAATTAAAATTTGAAAGTCTCTTATCAAATGGCAAAATTAAAAGCTCAAACACGATTGATTGATTCATTTGTTGTGAATATGTGTAGATGTGTCAGCTATAAATGAAGTATTGCCTTTTCTTGCGAAAAAAGCAAAATCACAAAATTCTGAACTCCAAGGAAAATAGAAAAGGAAAGTCCCTATTCAAATGGCAAATCAAAAGCTCAAACACATCAAACGAATGGACAACAACTGTCATATTCCTGGCTTGATACAGGCATTTTCTTATGTAGAAACAGTACGGTTGTTTGAATTGTAATATTTTAATGTTTTGTAAAT
The DNA here is from genome assembly GCA_017311375.1 of Mytilus coruscus. Lineage (NCBI taxonomy): Eukaryota > Metazoa > Mollusca > Bivalvia > Mytilida > Mytilidae > Mytilus > Mytilus coruscus. The sequence goes on from CM029606.1 coordinate 59,561,488, forward strand.
ATCGACCTCTGGTTAATGTGGCTTTATAATTATTTTTCTTAGAGAGAAAATTAATAGCGCAAGGCTAATTTAATAGATGGCTAGTTTTATTATCTGCAGTTAGATGTAATTAAGACAAGTAACGATGTCTTGGGGTGTAGAGTTATAAGATATTTAGTAATGCCTACTAGTTGTGTCTAGAGTGAAAGTAATTAAACTCTCTGATAAAGGTCAGTTGGTCAAGCTACTGACAAATTGTGTATCAGTTGTGATACTGTAAGGATGTGGTTTTCCTTGAAGCCTTGTACATGTTGTATCAGTAAAGATTCTTGTTGACTTGTATCTCAAGTCTATATGTTAAAACTTTGTAAGCTAACTTTGTCAAGTCTGAAGTTATGTACATTTGTGAATAAACTGGTGAACAGATACCGTATTATTCAGTCAATACTGATTTATATTACTTCACTACAGGATACATTGTCGTGAATTATTATGGTAATGTGCGTCTGTCTGTGTTGTTGTCGTTCTTCTCCATGGTCACGTTACAGTATGGACATAGTAGTATTGTTAATGTCCAAACATTCATGTATAGCAAGAGACGAGCACGCTGTCAACTCAACGGGTGAGGCTCAATTTGTATTTATGTAATTTTGATGTGATGATTTCTCTCTATGAGTTTGACTGTCCCTCTGGTATCTTTCGCCCCTCTTTTCTCTCTAATTAAAATTCAAAATAATCTACGAATATTTCATGTATTTAGCATTGACAAACTACCTTTGCCCAACCACCCAAATTAAGGACGAAAGCGTCAAAGCAAAGAGCAAGACAGACTATTTAATAAAATTAATAATATTAGACACCCATGGATATGTGTGTTTATAAAAGTCGATATGAGTTTCGGAAAGATAATGTGATCATCAACCAATCAAAGAACTTTTGAAATTAAATATACAGTCTTGATTCTGCTTGACCTTGAACGAATAGTGCCGTATTATCAATATCAACTCTGCCAGTCATTAATAAACCAATTAACTCTAATCATTATATTTGTTGAGTTCGTTGATATATTCGAACGTTTTAACTTTTGCTGGTTTTATTCATTCCCCGCCCCATTTTGAATTTACATAGAAGTTACGTATTTTGTTAACACTTTTAAGCTAAATATGTGTTACAATAAATAATAAATGTATAAGTCACATTCAGTCCTTCAGTAAAACTAAACATAACCACTGCGGTAAATTAAATACTACTAAGACAATCACTACATTCCAGTAAAAGTTTAAAATGGCCTATATCTGTACTCGACTTTACAGATTTTACTCGACCAAACTGAATTCGTCTGAAACTAACTAGATATCACTCGAATGTAGTCTGAACCATACGTAATAGTCTGAACTTGTACTTGACCTTAACAAGACCCAGTACTCAGCCATTTTATACAAGTCTGAACCATACTCGACGTAGTCTTAACCATTCTCGACCAAGTCTGAACCATACTCGACCTAGTCTGAACCATACTCGACCTAGTCTGAACCATACTCGACCAATTCTGAACCAACCTAGGCCTATTTAGGTTCAATCTAGAGACATGTATCTAAACATCTGTATAATTATTTGACAAAGTTTCAAATTTTACACCCTTCCCAGTCTGGTTTTAGACCTGACCATTCGTGTCAAACTGCCCTCATTAATATCATTGATAAAAGGCTACATGAAATGAATAATGGAAATATCAATTTGGCAGTCCAGGGGCGTAGCTGCCGTTAGGCACTTTATGCACGTGCCTACACATCATTTTTCACAAATTTTTTTTTTTTTGGTATTAAAAAAATAATGACAACATTATCTGTGCACGCGAAGTCGTCAAAATTCTTTAAATATCATATGTAATTTGTACACTAGTCTATCATCCTTAGTGAATGGAGTATTGGGTAGAATTGTATGTACATTTTATTCCAAAACCCTGACATTTTATTCTTAGATATATGATTTTTATTAGTTGCTGTTGGCTTTCAACTAGCTTTTTCCACTTGGTTTTCATCCGATCTACAATAAAACCCTTGCCAAAGACTTTAGTGGGGCGTCCGCTTGGCTGTGCGGGATGTATAAATACGCAGTCACGTCTGGTCAGAATTTCATATTTTCTTATATCCTCTACTGCAAAATCCTTCCTGCTTAAGAATTTGAATAATTATGGTCATTACACGTAGATCTGAGAGTAGTGGATACCTGTTGTAAATTTCTTTTTAGTGAGAATGCCACACTCTTTGCACGTTAATAACACTTGCAACAACTTTTGAGGGGTCCGTAGGTGGTCTGCTGAAATGCAAAATTGCTGTCCCTATTCAATAAACCCTCATTTTCTAATGGCATTTTCAAATTTTCAGACCTTCATTCTGGACGACCCTGTTACAGGACCTAGTGGATACCTGTTGTATTTATTGTAAATTTCTTTTTGTCTTGAACATGCATAACTATTTGTCACTGAACGTCAAGTTAGCAATCAATCAATCAACTAGCTTTCGGTAACTTCGAGTACTGTCAGATCTACGTGTAATGACCATAATTATTCAAATTCTTAAGCAGGTAGGGATTTTGCAGTAGAGGATATAAGAAAATATGAATTTCTTGAAATTTGTCACGATAGTATGAATAGAACCGAACTTCTGCATTGGGCATCAACTATGTGTGTGTATGTGTTTGTGTTGCCGGGGTGAAGGTTTAAGAATCAAAGATGGATGGTCGATGTGTAGCCCAAAGGATAGTATTAGTATATATAGTAGTCTCAGTGTTTACGTGCCTATTCTGTTAATGAAGGATCGTCTATATGTACTATCAATTAACGTATATATCAACTATCCGCAATCAGAAAGGAATAGATATGAAAATACTAAACAAGATGTACTGCTTAATTAAAGGGCTACGCTGATCTACGCTGGGCAATGCATATTGCAAATAAAATATATTTTTTTAGAATTCCGATCGTACTGCGCTAATTCACCAGTGAGATGATATTGTAAAATTATTTATAATTCTTCGAAATTTTCTTCATGTATATTATCATGATAAAATAACTAGTAAATTTAATATTTTTGCACACAAAATTTTGCAACTAAAATGTTGAAAACCGTTTTCCTTCAGGGCGAAGCCCCTGAACCTACCAGGGCTCTGCCCTGGACCTGCTAGGGGCCTTAGGTGGCCCCCAGACCCCTGCCGCAATTTGTGCCTACAGTTGATTGGATACCTAGCTACGCCCCTGCAGTCCTCCTGGATTTTAAGAAAGCTTTTGATGTTGTTGATCATGAAATTTTATGTAAAAACTTCAAATTTATGGCTTCCATGAAGATACTGTCGATTTTTTAAATCATATTTGAGTGAAAGAACACAGCAAGTCCATATAAATAATCAGTTTTCTGATAAAAGTTTATAAATTTTGGTGTTCCACAGGGCTCAATACTTGGTCCCATTTTGTTTGTTTTGTGCATAAATGACCTTCCATTACACATCAAAACTGCCATACAGACTTGTATGCTGATGACACAACTATGCATACATCAGGAAAGAGTATTACTGATATGCAATCAAAAGTACAAGATGATCTCCAATGTGTTGAAAAATGGTGTCATGAAAATAACATGTTTATAAATTCATATAAGACGAAATGTATGGTTATAGGTACAAGACAAAGGCTGCGTTTAAATCAAGCAGAACCATTGAGAATAATATTCTTCAAAATCATCAATTGAAAAACTTGTAGGTGTTAGAATTGACTCTAATCTGTCCTGGACAGGCCATGTTAATTACTTATGTTCATCAATATCATCTAGACTTCATTTACTCTCTAAAATCAAGAAATTTCTAAATATTGATTCAAGAAAATTATTTTATAATGGTTATATTCTCCCACTGATAGATTATTGTTGTATAATGTGGAGTGGTAGTGCTAAAAATGAGCTAGTCAGAATAATAAAATTGCAGAAAAGGGCTGCAAGACTTATTTTAGATGCTGATCCACTTTCATCATCAGCTCCACTGTTTAAACAGCTTGGGTGGATGACAGTAGAGAACAGAATCTCATACCACAAATCTGTTTTGATGCAGAAATGCCTTAAGAATGAAGCCCTTGTATATCTCACTGAAAAATTTAAAGAAATGCCAGAAATAAACCAATATTGTTTGAGGAATGCGTCTTGCAAAAATTTACAAGTTCCAAAAGCCAAAACAGAGCTGTATAAGAAATCTTTTATATATTCAGGATCTATTTTATAGAATAACTTACCAATATCCCTGAAAAATCAACTTCAAGTACAAGCTCAATCAAAAGATTTAAAAATTACTTGTTGGAACATTAAGAAGCTGTGTAATTTTATATGCATAATAATTTTCACACACTTACTCAAACTTAAGATATTGTTGAGGAAATTTGAATGATGCCAATACTATATGAATTTGTAATTTTACCTGTTTTGAAAATTGTATATTTCATAACAATTTTGTATTTCATTTTTCATATCTGTGTGTTTGTCTGATATTTTTGTAATTGTTTGTTATATTTCATTGTATTTAATGAGGGCCTCAGGAAGATTAGTTTTATAGCTAACTGTGTACCCCTCTTTAAATAAAAATTATTATTATTATTATTATTATTATTAATAATCTTTTGTATTTCATTTAGGAACTATTTTTAACAACAGCTAGTTCCTTTTGCTGAAAATTTGAACAAGAATTTGAAATCCAAAATGTATTTAATATAGCATTGCAACCAAATTTTCACAAAAAAACATAATATCATCATCAACACCATATTCATCAAAACCTACACATATATATTTATATAATGCATATCACCTTTAAAATAGAAATAAAACTAGATGATCAACGGAAGTCATTTCTGGTCGGATTAAAACATAATCATGTAATAAATTCAGTTTTCGGTTATTTGATCTTTTATATAAATGATATCATGTTCACATTGAATTTGTACATCAAAATACTAGAACTTTCAACCATTATTCACATATCTTAAATGTTAATTCAAATTTTGGATGTTTCAGATATATTTTATGGTTACTGGAAAATTTTATCATTACTCATGTTACTTAAGCCTAGTATAAATGTATAGTGTCAGGCGAGTTTAGTTATTAAAAATGAATTTCCTTTTTATTGTAAAGGGTATCTTAATAAATTTTAAAACGAAACATTTGTTTTGTAAAACCAAGAATTTTATATTATAGAATGTCCATAGCAATCTTTGATTATCTTTTAAAAACTTATTGTGTTCAAAAGTTGCAGTAAAACTTTAAGTTGATTAATTATGTGTTGTCAAAATTAAGGTCATGGCATACAAGAAGATCTTTAGTAAGGTTTAATTACCTAAGTACAGTTGTGTTTTACATGTAAAATTTTATCCTATTTTTCTTAAACTCGTGTAATTGTTATCTAGTGAATTTAAAAGGCCTTGTGATTTATGTTTTACAGGATGTTGTTAAATATTTAATGTTTTTTAATTTATTACTCTCTGACTAGATGTGAATTTTTAATGAGTGTGCCCAAAGCAGGACGTATAACGTTATAGTATACTCCTAATCAGAAGGACAATTTTAATGATTTATTAATTGTTTTATCCCTATTAGATATATTTATATATCCCAAATTATAATAAGAATAGATATTTCTGATATAAGGTTAACCAATTTCAGTAATTGTGTTGTCTGTTGTTACCTCCTCAGTTAAAAGGATAGTCATATAACTAGTTTGTATGTATGTAACCATGAAACCTATGTAGTTTTCAGATAAGAATTTTATAGGTGAATTAAGTTTTACTTACAAAAACAAATGCCAAACAAGAAGCACCTTGAACAGTTTACATAGCCCTCAGTACAGGTGTATTTTTTCAGGTAAAAGAAAATCTCTTTGTTTTAACAAGACTCAAACTTTGAAATTAGAAAAAATAATTCTAAATTTGATAAATCTGATGATCATGTAAGGATGTGAAAATCCTTTTATATATATATATGTAAGTCTAAATTGAAAACAACGTTCAAACCTATGATTGCGTTGGATAAAACCGCAACTTTTATACGTGTGCATGTAAAGCAAATTTCATGATAGAGGGTCTAAATACAGCACAAACAACATTTTCAAAAGACCAAAAAGTGAAAAGTATATTTTAACAAAACGCATTTGGCTAACAGGTCGAACAACAGATGTTCTTAAACCCTGCTGACTGCCATTGGCGAGTGACAAACAAATTGATCACCAGATGTAACAAAATGGATCTTAATATTAATTTAATAACAAACAGAAAACAATAAACTTGCGGAAAAGATGGTATACCACAAACATGAGGTGCAAAATTTGTACACCATATCTGGATTTTGACAATTAATGTCCCTTCAGTGATGTTAGGGATCGAAACGGTATTTGGAAGGCCATATAATTTACCTCAATTTAGGATAGACTCTTGAATTTTAAAGAGTCGAAATAGGATGAACGGATCATATAGACCCAAAGGAAAATATAATACAAAATATATATATTTTTACTTTATTGTGGCTGTTGTCATTTCAGTTAAAAGAAAGATATTTAAAAGTTAAAATTAAAAAGTAGAGGTTATTTGGTCAAGTATGGTTCAGACTTGTCGAGTATTGTTCAGACCTTCAGATTGAACAATTAGGTCGAGAACAGGTCGAGAATGGGTTTTGACTTTTTCAGACTGGTTGAGTAATAGTTCAGACAATTTTCAATGGTAAAGATAAGGGTCCAGTACAAATCAGTACAGTCGAGTATGGTTAAGATTGGGTCGAGAAATATCGAGTAAAATTCAGACCTTTGACTGGTCGAGTACAATCCAGTACAGTTGAGTACAAATATAGGCCATTTCAGATTTTACTGGTTTGTAATGAATTCGCTAGCGTTAAATGAAGATCTGTTCCGTCTAAGGCCAGGCTGTTTAGTACTTGTTATAAACCTGTACACATCAACACAATACTGAATTGCCTTAAAAGCTACTAAATAAAACTGAATTGACTGCAAGCGAATTGTCTCAACAGTACTGAATTGAAAGCAATAGTAAAGTCTTGAAATTGAATAAAGGTAAAATCACAAAATACTTAACTCCGAGGAAAATTCAAAACAGAAAGTTTCTGATTAAATGGCAAAATCAAAAGCTCAAACACATCAAACGAATGGATAACAACTGTCATATTCCGACTTGGTACAGGTATTTTCATATGTAGAAAATGGTGGATTAAACCTGGTTTTATAGCTAGCTAAACTTCTCACTTGTATGACATTTGCATAAAATTCCATTATATTGACAACGATGGGTGAACAAAACAAACAGACATAATAGGTAAAAATAACAAAAATAGGGTTACAGCAGTCAATATTGTGTTATAATCTTAATCACTATAAAACAAACAAATATGTAACAAAGATGCACAAAAGGCATATTGAAAAAACACATAAGCAAAAATGAAAGATAATATTACAAACATTATCATAGAACAATAACACAATGACAGGATGTATAAGTACAGGACCACGTCATATGTATCAAAGAAACTCACAAAGGCATATAGACAAAGCACCTTAGTACAATATAAGACAAGAATACAAAATTATCATAGAACAATAACACAATGACAGGATGTATAAGTACAGAGCCACGTCATATGTATCAAAGAAACACAAAAAGGCATATAGACAAAGCACATTAGCAAAATGAAAGACAAGAATACAAAAGACTGAAAATGAATTGCTAATAATTATCGTTTAGACTTTTAGATGGTGTTTAGATCAAATGACTGCTTAGAAATAAGTTTACTAATGAATTACCGTGTCACAGCGAGAACAAACAAATAAACATCCCTTCAAAACACAGGGTGACTCTGACAGTAAGTTGCTACTTAAGAAGATGATACTCGAAAAATGTACAAAAGCAGTTATGGCGTTTGTCATATATGCTAGTGTTCAGTTGTTTATTAGAGTTTGATGGAAAAACAGTTTTGTTTCTGACCCGGGTTTGTTTTGCTTAATCAATTTATGACTATTGAACAGCAGTATACCACTTTTGCCTTTTAGCTATACTGATATTTTGTTTATTTTTTTTCATTGTTCCTAGAGGGACTGCAGACTGTAATAGGTTTGTTAGGAAAACAAAACGTAAAGGTGGTAGGAAATCCAGAGCTGATCGAGCAGTTAACAGAAGCATCAGGTGAGCGCAAATGGTTCCATCATTAAGACAATTTGCAGCAAGTTTGCCGCAATTTTTCTGTTTGCGATTCTGTTTTGTGTCCTTTTGCTCATTTAACTGCTATTGTCAATAACAATAAATTCATTTAACGACTTAATATTACAGTGAGGAATTAAACACCTGGGATTGTATTCAATAATTCATATTCTAAATAAAAATTGATTTCCATATAAACATCGTATTTTTTCTTTAAACCATATAACAAAAATGTCTCAAAGTTAAAAAAAAAATACCAAATGTTATGTGTCCCATGTTAAATTTTCATATTCTAGCAAATACATGTTTTCTTAGCTGCTCAGGAAATATTCATCACCAGTGAAGTGAATCAAACATGTTTGACTAAAGACAAAGAAAAGAAGGTTATTGAAAATCTTCCGTCAGAAATACATATCCTGCCAGGCAATAACAACAAACCAGATACATCTGAAAAACAAACATTACAGCTCATTGCCAAAAGGTCAATAGCATCCTCATAGAATTGAGAGCCACTCCAAGTGTTTTTAAAAGTGTTCAGACTTTAAAATCAGCCATCCTTACATTAGTCCAAAGTATACAGTTTGCGGGCGGAATTGACGTAGAGATTGAAGATACTGTTACTGTTAATTTGAAGTTTGAAAGTCCTCTCACGAAACGTAAGTTACTACAATTTGTAATACAATTCAAACAGTATTAGAAATGTTGTATGATGAAACAACATACTCAGAAAATAAAATGAGGAGATGTGGTTTGATTGCAAATAAGTAAACTTTGCATCAGAGTTAATATGACGTTTGTATTAGCAATTATAGGTCACCACCCGACCTAACAATATGAAAAACAATACCGTATAGGTAGCTAAAAAGATGTCGATACGAAAATGTGAAACAATTCAAATTGAAAACTAAGGCCAAATTTATCAATATAAATTTACGTCGATCTTTAAAATGTTTGCAAATCTTGGTGAATAGTATTCAGGTAAAATATATGATACTGAAAATTGTGTCTCTTTGAAAATTCATCCGTAGACAACAAAATGACAATACCATAGTAAACAAATTCGAATGCACTTTCACCTTCAGGCATCATCAACTATTATAGGTAAATCGTTCTTATATTTCAAGCTATTTCATCGATATTTATTTCTATTTTTGTATCTTATTAATCGATTTATGAGATTTGAACATTGATTAACTTTAATTTAAAGACTATGCACAAATTTCAATCCGACAATTTATCTTATGGATGATGAATCATGTACAAAAAATTACGAGAAAATGAGAGGCGAAAGATACCAAAGAGATAATCAATCTCAAAATAAAAAGTAACTGAATATGCCAAGGTGAAAAACATAAAATAACGACTAGAAAACAGGCAATAGTATACAAAACGCAACATATAAAACTAAAGACTTACCATCAAGAATCTCACTTAAAACAAGGTTTGCTCTCAAGTCACTACAAACTAGTAAAAGACTCGAATGGACTATATATGTACTCGACTGTACTGATTTTACTCGACCAGTCTGAATTGGTCTGCAATGGACAGGAAGCACACCACAGATAGGTGTGTAGTTTCGCATTTTGGCCCCTGTGGAATCTTCAAATATGAGAACAAGTGTGCAATAACGTTTATTTTTGATAGTTGAAGATTAAAATAGCCTTCATAGTTAGTGTATAGGAACATCAAGATAATGTAATGTATGTGATACGGGATATTATCTGTATGACAGTCCGTATTTTCATATCCATACCAAACATTGGTCCGGCAATTATTGTAATATTTTTTCAAACTTTTTTTTCGCACGAATTTTTATTAAATTTTACGGAAAATGATGCAAAATACACCCATTTTTATTTGATCATCTGGTAAAGTAACAGGTGCAGAAAATGTATCACTTAGAGGCATAGAAATTCTAATTTGAACTATTTTTGTGGTAAAATGTAACATTTTCATCCCCTTTTGCAATATTTTATGGTGAATAAATGCAGATTGTTGTCATGGATACACAAGAAATAGGAATTATATTTCACCATTTTAACTTTTGAAAATCAAATCTTTGGAAAATACTGATTACATACATATGCACATGTATTACACAAACAGTTGGCTTAGTGTATTAGAAAGCCATGAACAAAACATGAATAAACATTGATGGTTCAATTTTAATTTTATTTTTAAACTGTGGAGTGCTACCATAATATATTACACGACCCCAACCTTAATCATACTTGACTGTCCTGATTTGTACTTGACCCTTCTCTTTGCCATTGATAGTAGTCTGAACTATAACTCGACCAGTCTGAAGCTGTCTTAACCCATTCTCGACCTGTCCTCGACCAATATTTGACCACTTCTTGACCAATTGTTTTTAGTCTGAACCATACTCGACCAAGGTCTAAACAATACTCGACCAGTCTGAACCATACTTGAACAGATAACCTCTACTTTTTTTACATTTTTACTGTTTAAATAACTTTTTTAACTGACATGACAAAAGCCAGAACTTTACTGGATAATTGAGCATACACATCTCCACATGTGGCCCCATCATCTTGCTCATGTAAGAACATACCCTGTGAAAAGTCTAAATCGGTTGGTCACATTCGAAGTAAAATGATGGGGTTGAAGTTACAATAATTGGAATATATATATATTCGTCATCAACTGTGAAAAACAAATATTCCATAACGGTAAACCTCGTGATGGTGTCCTTCTAATTTACAAGGGATGACTTCAACTTCACCATCTGGAACTCATGGTCAAAAGCGTCTTTGTAAGCAACAAGGAAAGTAATTTAAGGAATGAAAGCTCTGGAATATCGTATAAACTGGAACTCCATATATCCGGCGCTGGAATGTTGATACATAGAAATGAAAAGTTCACAATTAGGAGCTTAAATTCTCTCTTTCATCATAAAGTTGTGTTTTCAACCGGTCTTCATTGTCAATTTCGAGATGTAAGTATGTAAGTAAAGATATGAGGCACACTTAACTTTGTCAGTTATATCCTTAATGTTAAGTTCAATAAGATAGATGAAGTTCATCATAGCCACCAAGTGTTGATGTTTTCAATGAGAGGACATCATCAATATAGCAGAATGTGAAGTTAATTAATATTCTGGTTTCTTGCAACATATGACGAATATAACTCCATGCTGGTTATCTGCAACTGCCAAGCAATTATTCATATATAGCGCCTTTCGAAGCTTTCGAACAGAAGAAATTAACCCTTGTTCGTTCCTTGAACTTAGTTATGAAAAATACACGTTATATGTTTGTATCAGATTAAAGCAACAGCATTTTAACGATAGTCAATTCTCTTAAGTCTAGTATGAAGAGACAAATCAAGGTTACAAATAAAACCTGCGTGAAACACATAAACCCCAAAACGTGTGATACCAGATTCGTTGATAGGGTTAACATTTCCTGCCAGGCATGCAACACCCGCCATGCAAAATCATACAAAACATACGTATAATAAATCATTCTTTCTATTGTAAACATTGTGTGTTATAAGGTTTTAAGCAGCATAGAAATGAAAAAAGATTCCGTAATACAGACGTCTAACAGAATGAGAGTTTAATAAAAAAAAGCAGGATAACAAAACAACCGAGATCCAAAGAAATGCAAAATGGAAAGTCACTTATCAAATAGCATAAACAAAAGCTCAAACACATCAAACGAATAGAACACAACTTGATATAGGCATATTTTTATTTCGAGCATGAAATTATTTAGATGCATATTCCGATCAACCAGAAATATAATTGCTGTGTTGTGTGTGTGCTTTCTTGTTTGAAATGAACCCTTGTGAAATGTCGCTACATAAATTTTAGAGAGGGTATACCAATGAGGAAGTCATACATTGTTTTAATTTGATATCAATTTCTAAATCTATAATACTGTCGATTTATTTTTATAACAATGAACAGTACTTACAAAAATTAAAGCAGACATCATGTATGAATATATATAAAGTGGGATGAAAGGTTGAAAAATACTGACTGTTTTCGTTGTTTTCAAAATAATTGCCCGATATCTAACCAAAACAAAAGTTGCGTTACATCTAAATTTGAAATGTTCTTAGAAAACGTAAAAGATATATTGTTGACTTTATGATAAAAAATATTTTGATAATGTCTCAGAAGATTTTGTTTCATAGGGCGCTGGATTCAAAATAAAATTATATATGTTCCTGCCAAAACTATGATCAAGTTTTATCTCCCATCCTTTTGTGGGCTTATAATTTGTATAATAGGCTCTTAACAACCGTTTCTATGCAATATACGAATCGGCTAATTAATCCTTTTCAATTTTGAATTTGTTGTTTCTCGTGACATGATTGAAGTTATTTTCGATTTTGATGATTGTTCTGTTTGCAGTTTATGCAGTTATGGTCAAATGATATACTGTTACTCGTGACAAAAGTTTAGCATGGTTATGTATCATATATATCACTTTTCTGGGTTTATAGTCCATGATTAACACTTATAAATGTTAGAATAACCGTAATTGCTGTCTTTCTTTCTCAGCTTTTGTTGAAAAATTAAAGACCAGATATAAAGTTGTTAAGGAGTTTTAAGTTGAATACTTTAATATCACTCTGTCGGTGGAAAACCTTTGTTTGAATCTTATCTAACAGATCGTTGAGTTTCATATACAAATGAAATAAGAGTAGCTAATTTAACAGTCAACCCGACGAACAAGGGCATTATTTACTGTCAAATTGTCTCTTGTAGATCAGATTGCAGTTGTAAAATGTTTTTCATGAATGCATGGACTGATGAAAACAATGACAAACAATGGACTAATGAGCATTTGCTTGTGTTATCTACAGAGGAAGCCTTAAGGAATAATCAAAGAGAGACAATCTCACAACAAGGTAAAAGTTAATAATCACATATCATAAATTGTTTTAAAAAGTTTACTTTATCAATGTAAAATATGAAAAATGTTTCACAAGGAACTTCTAATAAAATTAAAAGGGTCATAATTAATTATAAAAAATCAACTATCTTTAACAAAAATACTAATATGATATCAGCTTATCTTTAACATCTTCCAAAAAAAGATAAGGCTTTTAAAGGCTGTAGTAGGAAGTTATACATATAGAATAATGACTTTGCTTTTTGTTCGAAACTGACTTTCTCAGCAAGAATATCAAGTGAACAAAGCAAATTGACGTTTCAGCTAATAAAGTCAAATAAACATTTTTGAAGTTATACACCGTTGTAGCGTTGTGTGGTTGTATGGATGAAGTCGCATGCATTACATTGATTAATCGGCGCAGATTGATATGAACGCGAAACGATGCTGTAGTGATACATGACGTCGTTGGCTATTTTTTTTGGGGTATCTAGTTCTTTTCGCTTATTTAACTGGAAATGCACATTTCCTTCATTCTGTTATTTGGGATCAACACAATTTCTGAATTGGAACAGTTCTGTCTTTACGGAGAATAATAAAACTTAAAATTATAGAAAGAGTAGAATAACAAAGACCATTACAAGTATTGAGTGCGAGATTTGTAATATAAAATGTATCTGTTTTTACCTGACAGTGGAACGCAAACCTACAAGAACGCATACATACTGGTGTATATTGAATTTTATGTAAGGAATTCTAGATATTCACATAAAACTGCATGAACGTTTTCTCGAGGCAACAATTCTTATTTGTAGACATAAATTCAAGAGCATGGCCTGTCATAAGATATGACCAGACCAAATAATGGAAGCTGTGTGACATTGTTTATAAGCTTGACGATAAAAACTAAACATCAAGAACACACTGACAGGAACATTTCAATTGAGATATCCATACTATTTATATTAAATAAGTACTTCTTAAAGATGGTTTCACTATAATAAAGATAGTAAACTTCATGTATACTGGGGCATTTTTTTTTTTTTTTTATTTGGCAGTGCATATTTTATATTCTTCACATTCTCACGAAGGCATCAATGTTGAAACAGCTTTGAAATAAAATGTCGTATTCGTTGTAAAAGTACCTGCCGTTATTTTTATTGTAACTGATTTTGTTAAATATTTAAGTATTTCCTTTTTCTAAATTAGCAAAACCAGCGACTTTTTAACAATGTAGATCTAAACAAATTGTAAAGGAGCATGTGTTGCAAATGTCGATAGTTTTAGCTTTGACGCTGCATTTGTGGATCAACAAAATAAGTAATGTTAAGTTAGATAGGTATTTTCATTCTTGTTTAAAGTTCGAAGTTGATCCGTGATTGCGGATATGGTAAATTGTAAACTTGTTCACGGGAATTGGAAACAAAAATAACGTATTTCAATTTAGGTGTACTTTTACAGTTAATGACCTACCGAATTAGACTATTTACCGGATTTGTAATAACATAAGCAACACGACGGGTGCCACATGTGGAGCAGGATCTGCTTACCCTTCCGGAGCACCTGAGATCACCCCAGTTTTTGGTGGGGTTCGTGTTGCTTAGTCTTTAGTTTTCTATGTTGTGTCATCTGTACTATTATTTGTCTATTTGTCTTTTATTTTTGACCATGGCGTTGTCAGTTTGTTTTCGATCTATGAGTTTGACTGTCCCTCTGGTATCTTTCGTCCTTCTTTTACGTAAGTCATTAAATTGAACGACATCAAACAAAACAAGCATTAAAACCAATTAAATGTCTCTCCACTTCTAACGATTTATTTTGATATGAAAATATTAAAATTTGGTTTAAAATGTCATTTACAGTGTCGAATGATAGCTCATTGTTTGCTGATTCAAAAATATATGGTTTCTATACATTTTGTTTGAAATAAGGGAGGTACTTTGTTACTTCCGGTCTGAAAATGTCACTTCCGGTATTATTTGATAGTTTGTTTGACACTGCTTTCAAAAATATATTGTTCTATGTAATTTTACATGAAATAAGTTAAAAAAATAGCCACTTCCAGTTTACACAAGGTCACTTCAGGATTGCTTTTCAAAGTCATATGGCTTGTAACCTTTGGCTTTATTATGTATAAATATGAATTTGAAGCAAAGGTTAAAATTTAGAATGTCAAATTTATTAATGACCATGACCACAATTTCAAGGTCATAAACAAAGGACCTTAAATCAAAAGACCCTAGGACTTAAATATTTATGGTGAATAATTTATATCACTATACGCATAGTTCTAAATATAAGAGGAACGAAAACTCCCATTTAATGTCTACGCACCCTTTCAACCACAATTTATGAGTTACGACATTTGGCAAATGATAATTTAATAAAAATATGTTGTCGATATCTTGTACGTTTTATGAAAAGAAGTGAGAATAAGCCACAATCAAAATTTAAAATATGACCTTGACCTTTAACCTTGACCTAATTTTCTTTTTTTTGGGGACCAAGGACCTCAAGTCCGAAGACCTAATGTCTCTATCACTTATGGTTTACCAGTTAAAATGCAAAACCTTTACATCAAATGCATAAGAGGAAATAACTCTCATATGCAGTCTCCAGATAGCTTCGGTTCAATGATCATCCTAATACTGACGATATAACAAGCAATTTGGTAAAATAAAAACAATTTTGGGAGATAACTTTCACAAGAAAAATGTTCGGTTAAGCTATTACTAAGGTAACTGATCTGTGGTTACAAATTTACGTCGTAAAATCAACCAGCGAAGAATCTAAGCTCCCAGAAGATTCTGTTTTGTCACCAATCAGACATGAACTTATTGAGAATAAAAATCTTTTATAAAGGAGAAAGTAATGTTGAAAAATCCTCTATATTTTTTTTTAATATAGGAGGCGTGAAGGAAGTTGAAGCTTTTAGACACGCTGGATGTTTACCCAATCATATAATATGATAACATATAAACGTTAAACTTTGCATGCCTTTGAAGCCTTTTTCTTTATGTATTTTCATCAGAAACACTCACACAAAAAGTTTAAAGACAAGACAAGAAAAGTGCTTGAAGTTTAGTTGAAAAATAAATGCAATCAACTACCATCAGTATACATATGTGTCCATAACTAAACTCTTAATTAGGCTGATTAAAAATTCATGTGGTTATTTTCTGATTACATGTTCACAAATTTGATTTTTTCAGAGAAATTGAGGACTGTAGATCAAAAGACAATAGTTCAATTGGAAGACAAATTCGTTCAAACTAAAATGACAACAATGGATATCAAAAGTAATCATATTTTTACATTAATCACTTTGCATGTATATTTCATAAGAATTAGAAATTTTAATTGGTAGACAACAATTGAAAAACATTCCAAAATTATATCTTATTACCCATTAAATTCAGTATTCATGACTGCACGTGATTCCGATGATAGGAAACCAATCGTGTGCTTTGGCTTCACAAGACTGTTCAGCTGAGCTCTAATCACATAAAATCCATTGGAAAGCGCTATCAATTTCAAAAGCATTACAAACCGTAATGCCTAATTTAGCAACACCATCTGTGCGTTTCGTTTCCATAAAACCATCAGTAATGCTCTAATCAAAACATTAACAGGAAAAATTCACTATGTTGATAGACATTTAAAACCAATATATACCTATATACAAAATGGAGACTCTATTTGGTAAATGATGACATGGTATGTATGGTGTAATCAGAACTGGACGATGTGGCGCATTTAATAAGATGACGTTGTAGTTCATTGCTTTTCAGTTTTCGAATCGTGAACAAAACTAGCTTAAATTGAGAAAATATTTAACTAGTTGTTATCATAGGGTTTCTACACTTTTCTAAAAGTGTGTATTACTACAAAATTTATGAGACAACATTTTTTTAAACAATGGAGCAAACTGTTGTATTTCATTGAACAATGAAATCCAGGAAAACAACTCTATAGTGTTTCGTTTGTTCTATGATATGTATATATACATACTCATTATTTATTTGCTTCATTATTTAAACATGTTCCTTTTATTTGCGTAGGTATGGAGAAAGAAAGAGACGGTAAGTGTTCCTGTGAATTGTCAACGGCATCATTACACTTTCAAAGGCTAAAACATACATTTTACAAATTCTTTTAATTAACTTTCAAGGTTATACATTTTAAAGCTGAATAGAATAAAATAAGAGAAAGGGAGGAGCCAGCCAAAACCACAGCCAAACGGAAAAAAACAAACAGCGATAATAAAACACTACACTAAAAACTGAAGATCGCGTAAATCCCGTTTCACCAAAGACATGTGTTGATATCAGTTGTTCTGGAACGATAAGCTTACTGCTTTACAAGTTGCAACCGTCGTGTTTCTAATTGTACTAAAAGTTTTAAAAGGGTTTTAAAAATAAAACTAGATTTGAACAATGCCCCTTTTTCTGCTCTGCTATATACATGAGTATAGTTCTAGTATATTTTAGATTTGACAAACAAGTATGTCGGCATACAACTTGAAAGTGTTACGTTGTCTGTAAGACACAAATGATGCCCTGCCTGACCAAAAGATAACATAAAAGTCCAATTACATGTCATTTTCCGAATATTCGGAAAAAATCAAAATCCTGTGGCCGTGCACATCTCCATCGTGTGTTTTAATATCCAACAAAATAATAAAGTTGTACCTCCAAAACTAAAGAAGGAGATAGCCGGACAAACCATGATCTCTTTATGCAGCTTGTACCAAAAATGACCAACTACCTGTCATTTTCAGATTATTTGAAAAATCAAAATTCTGTGGCCATGCACACGTTCATTATGTGAATGAACAACCTACAGAATATTAGAGTTGTACCTTTAAAACTGTTGGAGGAGATAGCCGGACAAACAAAGTATTCTTATCCGTATGGACGGACGGACGGACAGGGTAAATTAATATGACGCTCGACATTTTGTCGCGGGACCATAATAAACAACAATAGTTTACCGTTGTTCACATCATCTTGCAAATGAATTAGAAAAAAGATAAATTAAGGTAACAAACGAAAACTGAAGAAAAGAGAACGGGGTTATTGTTACTATATTGGTACAATATATTCCTGTAAACAGTAATCCTCTATCATAGGCATCACGAAATGAAAAGCCCTGTATATCGTATCAACTTTAAAAGAATTATATAATATGTGCTGCTTTAATGTTGCTTTACTGAATAGGAAAATTTAAAACATCTGTTTTGTCAAAACATTTAGTTCTCAACCGATCTTTTTATCAATGTCAAGATACAATATAGAAAAAAGAAGACGTGGTATGATTTTCTATGAGACAGCTCAGCCGTTATAGGCAATTCACAATGAGTAAAGTCCATACTGCATACAGACGCCGAAATGACAAATTTTAAACAATTCAAACGAGAAAACTAACGGACCGGTTTATGTACAAAACAATAAACGGAAAACAAATATGATTTACATAGAAGTGTTATCATTTATCAGCAAAAGTTCAGATTTTGTCAATTAAACCAGATAGTAAAACTGTATATTGCCATACAAAAGCAGTGATAAAGTTATAATTTGATGACAGAAAAATAGACGCAATTAAGAATTCATTCCAGATTCAACCACAAAACAATTTCTGTAAGTGTTTCTGCATCTAGGAAAATGTAAAATCACAAAATACTGAACTCCGATGAAAATTCAAAACGGAAAGTCCCGAATCAAATGGCAAAATCAAAATCTCAAAACATCAAACGAATGGACAACAAATTTGAGATATGACACTTTTCCTGTTTTATCAAAACTAATTGCTCTTTTAGAACAAGTGAAAAGATAAAATAATTGTGTTTTATTTCTATGTTGATCAGATGTAATCCTCTCATAACTTCAGGGCTGATGCGCCTCAGATATTAGGGGCTTACATCTGATACATACAGCAAACTACGACAACCACTGCATTACAGGCTCTTGATTTGGGGCAGGCACATACATAATGTGGCAGAATTAAAAATATTATTGAGCGCATATACACAACCGAAAGCTATAGAAAACAATAAATGAAAAACAAAAGCGATTAACAGCAACAACAAAAAAACTGCTGAACTACAGTCTCCAGGCTTGGGACAAGCACTTAATATGGAATGTTGCAGGGTAAAACATGAGGTTGCGGATGCCAAACCCTCCCTTACCGTGGACAGCCTAATATATATATATATGATGTCAATCCATTAGTTTATTAGCATCTTGTGTCAATGAACATTTAGTAGGAATCACAAGTGGCATTTTAGTAGTAAAATTAGTCCCTTAGATTTTAGGTATAAAATATTATTCGTACGTTTTCGAAAAATATCAAATGCGTGTGCATGTTTCACTTAACGGGAGAATATCTCAGCAAGCTTTGCTGTTCTTTAATTTTATAAATCCTCGTAGAAATTAATGATATTTTCTATAAAATATGTAAACAGCACGTAATAAATTTCAAATGTTTGCGTAATATCGCAAAGATTTGAGTTATAACGCAAAAGGTTTGCGTTATAGCGCAAATGTTTGCGTTATATCGCAAAGGTTTGCGTTATAACGCAAATGTTTGCGTTATATCGCAAAGTTTGAGTTATAACGCAAAGGTTTGCGTTATAGTTTGCAGTATAATGCAAAGGTTTGCGTTTTATCGCAAAGGTTTCCGTTATTATGCAAATGTTTGCCTATATAACGTAAACATAGGAAGAAATATAAGATAAAAAAAATGGCGCTAATCGTTCCGTACTTTTCTATAAATGTTTACATTGTGTATATATATATTTATGTATACATAACTACTATAATACCAGCACAACAAAGTTAAATCTGCCAATTTTCGGAAGCAAATTTATGTTCTTCCTCGCCGGGATTCAAACTAATGATATTGTGATATCGAGACAACATCGTCTGCACTGTGTCAATCGGTCTAGACCACTCGGCCACCTAGAGTGAACTAAAACAATTCAGCTTTCAATGGCCTAGTGTTACCTTTCCTCGTCAGTAGAATCTAGAGTTTTAAAACTGTACATGATATATCTGGAACATATTTAAATATATTTCCATTTATACATTTTCATGTATCGTGAAGACCGCAAAACAGATTAACTAAGATTAATATCTTTTCTACAATTTAGAAAGAACTATATTTTTGATACAAAGAAACAGACTACTACTACTTTTATTTTTGAAAATCGGAATTGCCTTGTCAGTACCAAATCAGGAATATGACGTTGTTTTCCATTCGTTTGATGTGTTTGAGCTTTTGATATTGTCGTTTGATAAGGGACTTTCCGTTTTGAATTTTCCTTTGAATTCGTTTTTTTTTTTTTTATCTTACTTTTTCATAGATAAGTTTATTCATATATTTAATTTTACAAATCAATCTAGTGGTAACGTTTGGTACCCAATAGTAATTTAGTTTTGTATCGTAAATTGTTTTTGTTCAATTCTTACGTGTTTCCTTACTTTTGCAGAACACAGAAAGTTCATAGACTGTAAGTTATAACAATGTAACACTTAAGAATCACGCTATCCAAACGTTTAATATTCACATAACATTTTGTTTCTACTACGAAACAATTACCATATCTGAAACAAACAAAATAGTTCTTACATTTTACAATGTAGTGTTAATTTTGACATCGGACAAAAGTCGCATGTCTCATTACTAAATCTTCTTTTGAATTTAACAGTCTTCCGTTTTACATTCATCTGATAATAGTACCGGTTTTGAGAAGTATAGGAGAACTAGACAATAAAATATTTTTTGAAAAATAAAGAATCAGTATGGAATTGTATGAGGATAAGCAAGTGCTTTCATTATTCTAATCATATGCAATATTGAGTATATTGAAGGCCGAAAAAAGACATATTGTTGTCTCTTGTGGAGAGTTGTCTCATTGGCAATCATACCTCATTTATTAGAAGAGTTGTCTCATTAGCAATCATACCTCATTGATGTGGAGAATTGTTTCATTGGCAATCATACCACATTTTCTTTTTTATATATATTGTGTTTGTAATAAGCTGCTGTCTTATAAAGAGAATTGTGTTTCCTCTAAATTAACGCAAATTCCGACAAATATGTTTTGTCTAATCTTGAGCATCCGGGTTTTCTGGCGCTGCTACAATATCGTTTTCATCAAAGAATAATATAATAACATTACCAGTACAAGTCTGAAGAGGCATCTGGTGAATTAAAAGTGGTACTGGTAATGTTATTATATTCATCAAAGAATAATATAATAACATTACCAGTAAAGTTTTAATTCATCAGATGCCTCTTCCGACTTGGTCTTTGCAGAAATGACCAGGGTCAAAATATTTGAAAATCGAAAACTGAAAATTAAACCGGGCAAGGAATCATAGCTACATGTATGTATGCATGCGGGAGATACAGTGATTTCGAAATTTTGAAACTGCAAAGTTCAAACAAACAATATCTATGTATTCATTATAGTACCGAAATTCTAGCTACAATATTAATTACATTATCTTATTTGAGAAAGGATATAATATTTTAATACACTTTAAATCATTAACAAGAATTTGAAAGAATATTATCATTTATTAATCATTATCTCATTATCTTATTTATTTCACCACTTTTGTTTTACTTTTCAGCTATCCAAAACTTGAGATACGGTAAGTTTATCAAAGAATTATTAATGGAAACACGTTGAATTCTTTTTTTTTTGTCGTGCCGATTGACTGATATCTTACATCTTATGAATTAAGAAATTAATTGATTGATTGATTGTTGGTGTTTTAACGCCACATTTAAGCGCCACTTTAGGGCTATTTCGTGGCAGTTAGTTTTATGGTAGGAGGAAGCCAGAGTGCCCAGAGAAAACCACCTTCGATAGGACAACTGACAATCCTAGTCAATTAAGATTGAGTCGAGTGTACCCGCGCGAGCGGGTTAGAACTCACAACCTCAGTATTGACTGGCTAGTGATTACAGTAGTTGAACTACTTAGATCACTAGGCCACCGAAGCCTCATTACGAAATTAAGATTTGAATACTACCAAAGGTAAAAATCAACTAGACATGCAGGATATTTCTTTTTCTGTCTCATTTTCTGGTCAATATAAACATTGTTTAGTCTTCAGATAACATGTTTAGAGTCAATTTCAATGATATTGTTTGTAGATTGTCGTACCCGATCTCACTCTCTTTCGATTTTTCTATATAAAAAAAAAGAAATTACGAAAACCTACCAAATGTATTTTAAAAGATTTCTTAATAACATTTCCAAGTTGATTGAAATTGATACATGAATTTCGTTTTGTACTTTTTGTGTGAAATAATCAGTAACTGTTGCTGTTTACTTACAATCTTTTATCCTTTCAAGCAGAGCAAACAATACAGAAAATCCATAAACTGACTTTTAGTAACATTATTACACAGCATTATTTTCCCCGGCATTAGCTTTCTTGGAATGTACTGATGAAATGGTGCATAACTGTAGTAGAAAGTTCACAACAAGAAGATTTATTGACATCATCTGTTTTGTTGTAAAATGTAGTTCTCAGCCAACCAACGTTGTTAATTTTGCTCAAAACATTCCTTTCAAAGCTTAAAATTTCTTTACATTTTAAATTCATACGATTGGTCAGTTTTATTTTGTAATATTTACTAAACATGCTAAAGTTGATAAAGCTAGTCGGTATTCAATCCTTCGATTGTATATTGGTATCTCTACTATATATTTATGAAACTGAAATGCTGCTAACCGATGTATCTTATTCAACGGTAAAATCATGACAAACAGATTTAGTTTATATCTATTATGCGATCATTATATGCTTCTTTATTTCAACACTTTCCTTTTATTTGTTTAGCTATGGAGAAGGAAAAAATGGTAAGTGCTCTGCTGACTTTTTGTATTTTTAATTTTATCTGAGAAAACTCCAAGCAATGAGATACATAGATATATAATTTATTTCTAAGAGAGAGAGAGAGAGAGACGGAGAGAGTCAGAGAGAGACAGAGAGTACAAGCCAAAACAAAAGCCAAATGAAAACGACAAAAAATAAACAGCGTTAATAAAACACTACACACAATACTGACGATTGAGTAAGACCAGCCTCAACAAATAAAAGTGTTCTCATCAATTGTTCTGAAACGGTTACCGTCTTGTTTCTAATTGTAGGAAAAATACGGCTATAAAATGAAGCATCCGTAGTTACCTTTGTTCAAACCTTGTAAACCGATTAGGAAAAGATGAAATAAGGGAAAAACAAATACCGAGGAAAGATAACTGAATTGTCGATTTTTGTCGGAAAATTTAGTTATCAACGGATTTTATTGTGAATTGCTAGTTACATTATTATAAAAGAAGACCTGGTATGATTGCCAATGATACCTCTACCAGACAACAGGATGTAGAAATTAACAACTATAGATCTTCGTATGTCTTTCAACAATGTGCAATACCCATACCGCATAGGAAGATATAAAACCAACCGAAATGACAAATGTAAGACAATTCAAACAAGAAAACTAACCGCCTGATGTCTGTACAAAGCAATCATCGGAAAAGAAATATGATATACAACAAAACAATGACAGGCTTCTGATTTGGAACAGGAACAAACAGAAACTGACAGAGATAAACATGTAATCGGGCTTCCAACTCTCTCCAACCTATGACAGTGGTGCAAAGTACAACACACTTGCAACCTGTGGAAAACAATAAACGAAAATCAAATATAATCAACAGGCAACAACACAACACTGAATAACAGGTTCTTGACAGGCATATTTATATATAGCTGTCAGACCCTCCCTTACACAGTTCAGTGGTGTAACACCACAGCAAAGACGAAAATGTAAAATCTCATCAGATCTTTTAAAGGTCAAGCTATGTAGCAGAAAGATTTTGATATGTGTTATGTTTTGTTTCACGTTCATTGGTAAAGATGCAGTCTACATAGTTACCAAACGTTTACTCAGTGAAAGCTATTATCATAACCTGTCTGAGGATAAAAAAACAGCTTGGTATTCATCATTTTGATTTAATTAAACTTTGAGTATCTTTCAGGTCGAAAAATACATATCTTTCTATAATAACCAATTCTCATAACTGCGAACTGAGAACTGCGAACTGTCTTATGTTCAAATTTTAATTTATAAAGAAATTTACTGGTAAGGTTTGCAAGTTAATTAACATTTATTTTGTTCTCGTTTGTTTTTTTACATGTGTCATTACTTTTCAGAGAACCTGATGCGAATGCGGATGCTATCGACCGGTAGGTAATGCGAATCCAACTCTTAAAAACGTTGATTAATGTATTTTTCCTGAAAATATAAAATTTTCCAACTCTAATTATAAAATGTAAATGGTTAAACAATATGAATATATGTACTTATTGATTACTAGAAATATTATGTACCGTAAAACCATAAAAGTATGGTGTCAATTATTCAAGCACATGAACGGAGGAGGTACTTCCTAAATTTGTCTATGAAACAATCTTTTTCCACAGAAAACACCAATTTTGGGGAAAATTTCTAAATTCGGAGACCGTTATCGGTCGTGTCTTATACACTTTGTGATGGCACAAAAATCTCCTGCAATACGATGTTTTCCACTCTTGACAGTAAAATTTGAAATATTTCAAACAACCAGCGAACCTCGCCTTTTGAATTTGAAAATAAAATTGTTTCAGTGGATATATATCGTATCACAATCGATGCAGTTGTAAATTCTATATTTGATTAATAGTCTTTAGGTCATTTTGTAGTTGACTGTTTAACATCTGTAAGAATAGAACAAGACAAATATCATTTACATACAAATGGAAATATTGTGTACCATAAAACCATAAATGTATGGTGTCAATTATTCAAGCACAAAGATTTTTGTGCTTTACATTGTTTTTGTTTGAAATCAATTTACGAGATTTGAAAATCGACACATTGCTGTCGCCTTACTTTGTCCCATAAATTCGAGATTAAACACACTATACGTAGATTGTCTGAAATGAACAATGTCTTTACTTGTTAAACTTAAATCGGCGAGCATTGATTTTATTCTGTTTCTAAAACTCGTACAAATTAATTATGTCTTTTCTACATAGTACACATAATGTATTTATATCTTAAACATACAAATATTACATATTTCCATGTTTGTTCTACATATTTATAACTCTTGAAGATTTAAAAGATAAATATGTTAAATATGTGTTTATACAATTGAGCAAGAACCTTGAGCAGGAACCCTATCAGAGCCAAACAAACTACTACCAATATATGTATTTGACAATGTATATGAAATGCCTAAGCATTAGGAATAGCTCGAACAACGACGTGTCTTATAACCAAATCTTTACTACTAAAGTAAGAGACCGATTTCACTGAGCCGCTACTCCTCCGGAACCATACAAAGTTGGAAATATTTGTGATATGACGTATAATTGTACTTCCTAAATTTATCTATGAAACAATCTTTTTCCACAGAAAACATCAATTTTGGGAAAATTTCTAAATTCGGAGACCGCTATCGGTCGTGTCTTCTACACTTTTGTGATGGCACGAAAATCTCCTGTAATACGATGGTTTCTCCACTCTTGACAGTAAAATTTGAAATATTTCAAACGACCGGCGAACCTCGCCTTTTGAATTTGAAAATTAAATGGTTTCAGTGGATATATATCGTATCACAATCGATGCAGTTGTAAATTATATATTTGATTAATAGTCTTTAGGTCATTTTGTAGTTGACTTTTTAACATCTGTAAGAATAGAACAAGACAGCACAAATATCATTTACATACAAATGGAAATATTGTGTACCCGTATGAGGATGAACAAGTGCTTTATATTTTCATTTTCATATATTCAACTTTATTTATCTGTAACCTCGACCAATGCATATTTTTCTACAATGAAACGTTCTCATATAGAATGTTGTATGTATTTAAAACTTGGACCTATCCAATTTTCATATTTCATTTTACAAGCACTTCAGTCTTAAATTGATTTTTAATTATTTTTTGTTTTATCACATTATTTCACACAAAGTATCTATACCTTTTACATTTTATAAAAATCACAGTCATTACCATGTCACACCAGGGATTAAATTCATTATCAAATTATATAAATAAAATCACATGGTAAAACTCTCTATACAAGTGTATCTGGGAGAACATAATTTTCAATCATCAGTTGATACCAAGTGTCAAGCGCTTAATCGCTGACCACAATACAAATAATGTGGTTTTGCTATCCAAAGTAGATTTTATAACTATGGAGGTAAACAAAGAAAACATAAAATAAAAAAATGGAAAGGTAAAAACTAAAATGAGGAAATATATCGGTAAATATGTCAGAGAGGCTAGACTTAAGAGTTTCTGACACATGTTTTACTTTAATTAGTATCTGAATCTGACACCAGCAACAGTGACAACAATCCTTCATCTGACAATTCACGTCGATAATAGTGAGAGCGTTTTTTCTTAAATGTGTATACATTCTTCCCTTTGTATGGTCTTCTTTATTCATGTGATGCGCATGTCTTCTGCTTATAGGAAATTCAGACATTTGAACAGTGTTTATGTTGACGTGTTATTCTTAAATTTCCCATTATTCAAAAATCACGCGAACAGTCTTTTTCGTCAGAAGGTCTTGATAATGTTTTTGTATGAAAATATCTTTTCTTGCACATTTTCAATTTTCTTTGTTTTATTAATTTCACAGTACCATCTACTTCTATTTGAATATACATGATAAGTATTATTTAATATTAAAAAGATAGGCGAAAGATACCAAAGTGACATTAAAACTTATATGTCAAAATAAACAGACTATGCTATGGCAAAAAAAGAAAAGACCAAATGATAAACAACAGAATACAAATCGATACAAAGAAAACTAAAAGCTTTGCAAAATGAACCCACATAAATCCTGAGATGATCTCAGGTGCTCCCCAAGGGTAAGCACATCCTGCTCCATGTGCGGCACCCGTTGTGTTGATCATGTAAGTACAACCCTGGTGATAAGAATAATTCCGTAGTTCACATTCGAAATAAAAGAAAACGAGATTGTGGTTAAAGTGATTGGAACATATCCGTTGTCATCTGTAAAACAGATATTCCTAGACGGTCAATCAACTCGTGATGTCGTCTGTCTAATTTTCGAAAGGATGATTTTCAACTTTACCATTTTATACTCTTGGTTTAATAGCTCTCTTGTGAGCAGCAACCCTGTATCAATCAAATCACGAAAGGAAACGCCATTGGAACAGGTCTTTAAATTTTGTAGTATCCATATTTGATTAACGCCGCCTTAAGAATAGTCAGTTTTACAACTATGTTGAAGTCGGACTTCTTTCTCGCGATTGACCCGTTGCCTGGCAAAATCTTCAACTGAATCCATCATTATTTTGAAGTTGTATTTCCAATTGATTGTTTTGGTTCCCGATATATCGTGCCTTACTACATTACAGATGCTGACCTTTGATGTCAAACTATCGCCAAATGCTAAATTAGTGTTATTAAGGGATAGACAATATACCCAAAAATGCACATTTACAGAGTAAGTGTTCAAAATACACAAACTGTGTTGTTCTATTGATAAAATGATACTGTCAAAACACTCTTTGGATGTTCCCAGTGCTAATTTTATATTTATGTTGCCTTAATAGGTTCAAATTGGGACATTCGGTTTTTATTGTGATTCTCACATTTTTAATAAGTATTGTTTAAAAAATGAAAATGGAAACTTTATGGGTACCCCTTTTGTTTGGCTTTGGTATATGTGATTAAAAGCCAGAAGGATTTTCTGCAACAGCATGTCCGAGTTTTGGAATAATTTGTTTCTGAATGATTTTATTGGTTTGTTAAAATGAAAGATGAAATGAGGTTTGGTATCTAGCATTTAAATCAGCATATCTACTAACTATAGGCATTTATAACAAAATCTGAGAGACGGATTTGTAGGCTGTGAAAGGGATGAAGACACATGTTCACTAACTTTTGACCTGCATGTGCTATTTTCATTCAAGCAGGAAGACCACTTTCATGGTATTTACTGATATTTGTTTTTAATTAATTATACCAAAAGTAACATAATCTATATAATGTGAAAGAGTAGTGTCTCACCTTTAAGATGAGTTAAAGATTTAAAATCTATATAATTTAATCTTTAACAACTGTTGGTTAGAATTTGAAAAGTATGTCTGTAGTGCTACCTTCGTGTACATCTCCTGAATAAATAAAACTATGTAAATGTGATTATAAAAGCAAATGACCAGATTTATATCATCTCTTTTGCCAAAAATATTGATTACTGGAAATTAAGATACATCCAAACATAACAAATGTGTTGTTAATAAGTCGAGGAACATATTCAATTAAAACGGAACAATATACGGTAAAGACAAAGTACATATATAAGCAAACATGAAGGACAAGAATACAAAATGACCATTGCACAATAAATAATACAATGGCGGAATAAGTACTTAGCCAGGTCAAAAGTGTATTACCAAAATGATTAAGGCGACTAGCATGTTAATTACCCTAGGGAACTATTTTCAATTATCGATTTCTTTAAAACCGTTTTACAATTTGTTAAATGCCAGAGAGGATTTTGCAACCAATGTTATTTGTTTTAGACTAGTGAACTGTTGTATTAATTTTCTCCTTTTATATAAGTATTTCTAAAACACCCGGTAGGTAAATTGTCAAACTAAAATTAGATAAAGCTAAATAAAGGTAACAGTAGTATACCGCTGTTCAAAAGTCATAATTCGATTGAGAGAAAACAAATCCGGGTTACAAACTTAAACCGAGGGAAACACATCAATTATAAGAGGAAAACGACGAAATAACAGAAACACTGAAGTGCAACAAAAACAAACATTAAAAGACATTAAATTATATAGTAAGTAATCTGGTAAGAAATTTTGTTCAAATTGATAGTGGGTGTTTATTGTTTTATTTTCTAGCCTCACAGAATCAGATAGATATAATACTAGTATGGTTAAGGGCTATTCCTTAATGCACTTACTCCGTGTACTTGAGCTGGTCTTACTATTTTAGTTTAAAAATAGATTTGAGTTTTATTACCTCATGATAGAGCTATATGTAAAATCAGTTATTTTGTTATATGCTTTAGCTCTCCCATCACTATAATAATGAATGTCACAGTCAGTACCTCATTTTTCTAACTCCCACAGAATAACTGAATCTAGTTTTGAAGAAAAGATTGACAGCCATATATTACCATTTAGGTCTTGACCTAGATAAAACCCGTTTGTAACAAGAAGTGCATCGACGGATACATTAAAAATCAATCAAGTCTCAAGTCTCATGAATGAGTATCTTCCATAAAATCAGAATAAGAGAAGATGGCAAACAAAAACAACAAACACGATAAATGAGTATGTGATGTTTGAATCAACATTCTTAAAAATAGATAAACGTTTTAATATTTTGTAAGAGTTATAATAGTTTTTGGGATTTTATTTTACAACAACAACAAAATATGAATTTGGTCAGATTGAAGATCGACATTACGATGATTACCTAAGGATCAGGTCACAATACATTTTTTGTTTTCTTCTAGATAAGCATCCTTTATTTTTGGTTTCCCAGGATAAATCAAAACTGATTCCCTTCCTATGTTTAGGACAGAAGCATTGTTTTCTTTGGCAGTTCTTGAAATCTTGAGCCTCCAAAAGACAAATTTCATAAAATAAACGTTATGATTTTGCTCTTTTGAAAAAGTACATTGAATTCAGTCTGTTATTTCGCACCAAACTCAGCTGTCAATTCAGCGTATTTTCATTAAAGATGATTTTATAATCCAAAAGGTACTCTGGTAATGTAACTTGAGAGAGAAAAACAAAACATTGGTTTGTGAGAAATACAGCATGTTATATTGTTTCTTAGATCATAAAAGCACAATGCATTTGGTTAAAAATGTTCCTTTGTGACTTTCATGAATCTAACCCAACAGTTCATTTTGTGATTCTCATTTCAGTGTTTGCTCATGATAAACGCTAAATTATTTTTAGTATTGCACTTTAGATAAATTCAATCAAAATCACATACAAAATTGTATTATACGTTCTAAAGATAAATTGCAAGTGATCAATTACGTTATGTGAGGTTTATAGCTGACCAACAGTTTAAATGCCAATGATTTTAAGTTCATCTAATCTTTATGGACATCGATCATAAAAGCCTGTACAATATAAAGCCAAAAACATGTTTGTTTTGCTAAAATTATATTTCACTTATTTCTTTTTTTTTATTAGAATTAGTATATTATGATCTCGACTTTCTATTTTACTTTTAAAATACATAATGGATGATAACTAGAATATAATTGTAACAGAAAAAAGGTTCCTACCTGAATATTTTTCAACATTTATTTTACAGAAGTTTTAGATACTCCAGAGTACAGTGAAAATTAGAAGAAGGAAGCTCTGTTAAATGTAGAAACACTATGGACAAGCATATTATATTTCAGTTTCAAGGTTAGCTACTGAAAATTAATCTATGAGACATTTAAGCGAGTGCTCGATTGGCAACTACAAAGACACTTTAACATTCCAAGCCGTATATTTCATTAACGAAGATGATGATAACTAATTTGATAAACTGTTGAAACAGATGAATAATTATTTTGCATGTTCAAGCGTCTACATATTGTATTTGTTGACATACATGTATTTTTAAAATAAAACTAATACATTGACTTACCTTATATTTACTTGAGCTTGATATTTATTTAGATCGTTACATTCATCTCATGTTCGATTCATATTTGGCCAGTTTATGCTATACTACATCAAAATATTATCAAACATAAATTTTCCTGTTTCAACCATATATCAAATCTACAATAGACTATTTTCATATTACCAACTTTGACTCCGGAGTTTAAATTTTTCACCAGGTAACCTACTCTGTGATTGGACATCCTGGTACTCGGTCAAGTAAGAGCTATTTAAAAAGTAAAATCAAGCTTTTAATCGATACAATTTATGGGGAAAATTAACTGCTTTAAATTTTCTTCACACGACAAAATCATCAGAAAAAGAAATCTTTCCCACAAATTGCACGAATTATATGTTTGATTTTACTTTTTGGTTGCTCTTACTTGACCGAGTACCAGAAAAGGTAACCTGTTGAAAAATTATATAATCCGAAGTCAAAAGTCGGTAATATGAAAATAGTATATTGGCATCACGACAATTGTTATATGTAGATCACGTTATGTTTTTCCTTCAAAACCATTAAAGAACACCTCGGTTTTCAGTATATTCTTAATTTATCGATATAGTAGACTTTTTATCATTTGAATTAATCACATTTTGTCATGATAAGACCTTTCGAAATCTTTTCTATGCTATGGGTTTTGTTCATTATTAAAGGGTAAACGGTGACGTTTTGTTGTATACATCCTCGTCCTTTGGTATGTGGTTCATATTTGTCGCATAAACAATCATATCATATTTTCTTACTTCATAAGTTTCAATGAGTCATATTGATGTGACTACAGTCTCATGGTAAAATACCTTGAACCAAAACTTGTACCTGATAACTGAAAATAACTTAAATAATTTCGGAGGATTTAGGATATATAACGATACATGTGAAATATGACCAAAAGGAACCTGAAAAAAGGTAAATTCATCGAGGGTTCCTTAATAATTTCTGAATTGTAAGGACCGAAGTACTGATAACTGAGTTTAAGATACCCTCGGAAAATAACAGGGCATCAGCAGTGGTATCAGCCCAGTGCTAATAAATGAAAGTAACAATTAAGAATACGATAAAAGACGCTCATATTGGAACCAAAAGAGGGACGAAAGATACCAGAGGGACAGTCAAACTCATAGATCGAAAACAAACTGACAACGCCATGGCCAAAAATAAAAGACAAACAGACAAATAATAGTACAGATGACACAACATAGAAAACAAGACTAGCAACACGAACCCCACCAAAAACTGGGGTGATCTCAGGTGCTCCAGAAGGGTAAGCAGATCCTGCTCCACATGTGGCACCCGTCGTGTTGCTTATGTTATTACAAATCCGGTAAATAGTCTCATTCGGTAGGTCACATTCGTGAAAAGGGAAGGGTATTATAGTTACGACATAAGGAACATATCCGATATCATTTGTGAAACGGTTATAACATAACGGTCAACCAACTCGTGATGGCGTCCGTAAAATTTACGAAGGATGACTTCAACTTCACTACATGGAACTCTTGGTTTAATAGCTTCCTTGTGAGCAGCAATCCTCTATCAAGGAAATCATGATAGGAAATACAAGCCCGGGAATATCGTATCAATTGGGAGATGTATACTCCGATTGCAGGCGCTGCTGGAATGTTGCTACATAGAAATAGAAAATTCATAATTCGGAATCTGAAATCATCTCGTAAAATTTTGTTTTCAACCGACAAACATTGTCAATTCTAGATGCCTGTCAAGATATGAGGCAGACTTAACTGTATCTGTAGTATCCTTTATCTCTAGTTCGATCGGATAGATTCGTTCAACATAGTCACCAAATTTTGTATTATTTAGTGAGAGAACATCATCTATAAAGCGGAACGTAAAGTTAAAGGATATTGCTAACTTCTTATCTTTCTTCCTAAGAATTTCCTGTATGGAGTCAGCCTCAAAATAATAAAGAAACAAGTCGGCAAGAAGAGGGGCACAATTGGTTCCCATTGGAATTTCGACAGTCTGTTGACAAACACGTCTTCCAAACGTAACAAATATGTTGCCAATCAAGAAATCAAGCATCTTGATAATGCCAGTTTCAGAGAATTTTTGTTTGAATCAGAGTGATTCTTTACAAAGTGGGATTTATCCTCTCCAAGACAAGATACTTGTATCTACGTTCGCCATTCTTTTAATGAAACAAAGTAATACCAACTCTTTCAATTTGTCTTTTATTTTGGAATGGGAATACTTGTGTAAAGTGTAGAAAAGTCAAATGTTTTAATACTATTGCAAGATGAGAGAGTCTTAGATTGTATGTACTCTAAAAGATCTTTGGAATTTTTAGTATCCACATCTGATTCACGCCACCTCTAGAATAGGCAGTTTCACAATAACTTTGGAGCCCGGCTTTGATTGCTGATAAAATAGATGTTAATAATTTAGAAAGAGGTTTCGTGGAACACTTGGAAGACCCAGCAATATACCGTGTTTTGGTATTTGTTTATCCAGCGTTCGTGTATTTAGTTACGAAGTGTTATTTGTAATTCTGATCGGATATTGTTTTGTGTCTTATCGTTTGAAGTTGTGATTTTATTTTTTATTTTCTATTCGAGTGTAAAAGTACAGATAATTAATCACCCAGTTCATTTATAGGATTTTAGTTTAAAGCAACTATGTACTACACACCTTAAAATTGCTTTGTTCTTTCATGAACACACAGGGTTTGTAATACACTAATGGGTATGTAATCATTTTTTATTTTCGATTGACATAATACATGTAGGTATCATAAAAGATTGAAAGTGTATTTCAAAGACGAATAAAAAGGTTAGCAAATGCATTGGGAAAAACATTATATGAAGGATTTGTAAGTTGCTTGTTTCCATTTTAAACAATCCTTCTTAAATTGATTCTATGCCTCATATGTATTTTTCATTGTTATTTACTTTGTTCGTCTCGGATTTAATAAAAACATGTTTTCAACGGTATGTTTAAACAAAAGTTTAAGTGCTCGAATATGAAAGTATTGTGTACCTTTCCGAAGCACTTTTGAACTTCTAAACGATCTGATTTCTCTAATGATGCGTTATATCAGTCTCACTCCATGGTACATACTTTTTGGGCGTTTAGAATACAGGAGTCGAGTTTAACAAAAACTTACGACTAAGATTGATCGTAAGTCATGAACAATTCAGTATATTTACGATCAATCTTAGTCGTAAGTTTTTTGTGAAACCGACCCTGTATTTCAGTGCCTTTGTTCCTATCATTGATTCCATTATTTTGCTAGAAATAATATTGTTTATTTATCAACACATACCTACATGTACATTTGGAAAAGTTTGAAACCATAAAATCTTATATCTCAGTACAACCTCTAGAGTTGGTAGGAAACACACTGCTTGTCAAGGCATCATTAAAATTCTAGATACGCACTATGGATAACACCAATTTCCATTTTAAACAACTGTATATAAGATAACAATATAATGCAATCAGTTGAACGATATAACATGTCTACATAGAATGAAAAGAGAGTGCAGAAACACATTTTATCTGTAGAAAAGGACAACATAAGACAAAGAAACCAATTAAAAAATAAAGCAAGATTTGAAAAAAATCGAAAGAGGTGTCTGGTCATGTGAGAAAACCAGGCAAGGGTGGTATTGCATATTCTATTTAACCATCAATTCTGAAATATAGGTCTTCAGAAAACAATAAAATTGAGAATGGAACTGTGAGGTAGAATAAACAAACTCAGATTAACATGTAAGTATGTAAAAATTGACAAAGTAGTCAATATCATGCCTAGCTCAATTTTTATTATTATATAACTTTTACTCTATCGTAGATGGTACGTACTTCAGTTTTGTTTAAGTGTCTAAACACGAAATAATTATATTTGTAGCTAATGGTAAGTAATAATTCAGTGTTCATTTTCAATCGGTGACTTATTCATCGAGAAAAAGGAAGACGGGATTCTGGTTATGAGAATTACTGTTAGTATAACAAACCCGTGGTAACTTATAATAAGTTAAATGATTTTGAAACATCAAAGCATAACTGCGAGTAGCCTTTGTCGATACAATAGAATAATACCACACAAATTAATTCTTTTTTATGCTTGGATTTTGACAGATTTTGCTAAGATAGTTCATACTTGCTTTGACATATATCATTATCTACTAACTATTAATTCTTGTTTGCTTAGTTAACAACAATACCGTAGATACAGAGTCGTCAAACGAGCTCAACGATACATTGCATTGACTAAAATTTTAATTGTAATCACGAAAACCAATAACTGCATGTTTTACCATGTTTTTGTCATACGTAGTATACATACGTATTGTGAGATAACCTACTACACATTTACCACCCCACTTTTTGCAATGTGGTAGCCATACATCGTGTGTTGTACTTGGAACGAGCTGCACATTTTAGGTCATTCAATGTATAAGACTTAGGACCTGTTCAGTGACAAACTACACAGTTTACCTTCTCACAATGTGGTAACCATGGACAGAATGAAATAACAACTTAACAAATCGTATATATGAGTTAATCAATTTCCTCTCAAGAACATGTTAGTCAAACTATGTTTGAGGTTTTGGCGTTAATATCTAATGAAATATCAATTGGTCTGCATGGAAGACGTTAGATAACAATCTACACATTTACTTTTCTTTAATATTGTAAACATAGGAAAAGGTAAAATAACAAATATACCGAACTCCAAGAAAAAGTCCGATATAAAATGGCAAAATTAAAAGCTCAAACACATCAAACGAATGAAAAACAACTGTCATATTCCGGACTTGGTACAGGCATTTCCTTATATAGAAAATGTCGAATTAAACCTGAATTTATAGCTAGCTAATCTCCTCACTTGTATGACAGTCCCTTAGGTGATGTGTGGTAACAAGTTACATAACTAACACCCCTCAATCTGGTTGATATAAAAAAATATTAGATCCCAAACTACATATTTACCCTCCATCCCCCACCCTGTAATAAAGACGACAAAGGAAGAGTGAGTTGTTAGGCTTTTCATTTTACGTCCAGACCTAGTGGTAGACATATAATATAGATATTAGAAGATGTGGTATTAGTGCCAAGGAGAAAACTCGTCATTCAAGTCCCTTAACTATCAAATCATATACATGAGTACATCCATTTATTTTCTAGTAAAAAAAAGGTATTAAACCACAAACTTCATACTGTACCCCAATCTAATAGAGGCAAAAAAAGGAAGAGTGAAATAATAACCTTACAAACCATGTATGGGAGTGCACCAATTTATTTGCAAGAAAACGTTAATGATACCATTATGTAATAATGAGATTGAGGGAATTTCCAATATAATTATTTTCCAGATCCTGGGAGACAATGGCAGTGACCGTCATAACAGTGGGACCTTCCAAATCTGCAATGTTCACTGCTGCAGTCGGCTGCGTCTGTGCATGCTGCAAAACATTTGATTTTTAAACCATGAAAAAAGTACATGTAAATGATTCAAAACACTGCATCAGATTTATTTCTTATTTTTGATTTTATAATTATTATACTTTAATTGAGGAATGATAATCTATTAAAATATACCATTTTGATGTGTTATTTATATGTTTGATGTGTTCCTCCACTGGAAAAAGCGAAGTATTGCTTTTATTTAAAGAAATATTATAAAAAAAAAATCACACAACCAATCGCATAAGGAATACTTTACGGTATTAATGTTCAAATATTTGTTGTAGTTTTTTATAAAGTTATGTATGTTTCTTTTTTGATAATTTTTCATAAATAATTTGATACGTTGTTGTTGTTTTCATCATTTATATTTAGGTGTATGCCTTAAAACGAAAAAAATGTATGTTATTAACTTTTGAATAGAGTTTAGCAAGTCGCGATAAACCCTATTTGAGAAATTTTGAACCATTGTTCAATTATTTAAAATTTTACTTTACAGTAACAAAGACAATTCTACTCTAAATTTGGTTTAAATGTAACAAAAAGAAATTATTTACTATGTCCAGTTCTTCCGCTGCATGTGCAATGGCCCATGAAGCAAACTACATGATGTGACGAGTCTGTACATGTGGTCTGAGAACATCTACGGGTTGATGTACATGTCTCACAATATACCGCCACTACAATATTATAGCAAAATATAAATAAGTATATCGGCATGTTAAAAATCATCGGAGATACTCAGCCTAGTATTTGTTAAGCCAGATGTGCGGTTCGTCTACAATACATGTACGGTACTATACAATACTTTATTTTCGGAAACCGATACAATTAAAGGTACAGATAATGAAATGCAAAAACAAACAATATACATATAATAATTTGTATGTTAGAAATGATTTAACATTGGTGTAGTATGAGATACAATATAACAAAAAAACAAAAACCACGGTAGTGTGGTCTAGCTAAGAGCACCATAATCATTTGCGCTTCAAAACTAATTTGATTACAAAGGTAAAGAACAGTGAAAACCAATAAAAAAGACTATGGTCATCAATCAGGTTATATGCCTTGAGATAGAAAACCTTTATTTCCAAAAAAACAATGGTACAAATAGAGTTAAGCTGTGTGCTTATTCTTATCCCGGTGATCGAAATACAAATTAAGATGTAGGAGAAATATATATATTTTGTCTTAAGTACAAATATAAGATGTTCAGACTAGTCTCATCACAACTCATTCAAAAGTACCAAGCAAATAATTGTGTACGCAAAGCGCGGCATTTGTCCACAAAAGTCTCACCAGTGACACTCAAATCAATAAAATGAATTGGAATAATAAAGTACGAAGATTAAAAGCATTGTTTTATGCATACTGTAAACTTAATATAAGATTCAGACGTTTCATTCATTTGTATTATGCGATAAAACACTTTCTACTTAGTTTTTATTTTCTTCTAAAATTCTAAAAAACGTATTCACGGAATACTTTCAAAGCTCTGGTAAATTATCTAAAACTCGTCTACATGTCTAGAACCGGGGTGAACTACAATTATAATTTGTCATATGGTTAGCACTACTGTCAATTAAAAAATCCAATCTTTCTTTTTACTTTGTGTGTATGTCTGTGTGTTTCTTGTATCTTAGACTCCTCTTTCATTGTTCTATATATACCCTTCAAGAAAAGCAATGCAAACTATTCGACTTCATATACTTCATTATTTCTCTTCAAAATGCAAAGTTCGTATTTGATATCAAGCACCATACTTCAGATGCATTTGATAAAGTATACCGAAAATTCGAATTCAATTAGTGTAGTAGTAAAAAAACAATAAACGAACATAAAATAAAATTCTCGCATGAAAAGCACTTACTCTAATGTTACTTTAAAACGTATAAAATAAATAATACAGTCTCATAATAGGAAACTATAATATGCTCGTAGTTACTGTAAGAAGCTCAACATGCCCAAAGCGCATACCAATAACCTGTTGATAAAAATAATTAGGTCTCTACACACATATATCTAATAGCACATTGAACATATCATATGCATATTGATATCTTAAGATACAAAAATATATTAAGTGATACCTGAACATACCGATAAAGCAGAGAAGAATAGCGACAACCTTCATTTTTGCTGTAATTTCGCAAGTGTTAATAAAATCTTCGGAATCTTGTCATTTATAAAAGTCAAAAAGAGGTCCAGGTGAAGGGAATTCTATCACATAACTTTTCAACAATATTAATTTATTGCCGAATTGTCGAATAACTAGTTGATCT
Organism: Mytilus coruscus; assembly: GCA_017311375.1. Taxonomy (NCBI): domain Eukaryota; kingdom Metazoa; phylum Mollusca; class Bivalvia; order Mytilida; family Mytilidae; genus Mytilus; species Mytilus coruscus. Next base: position 59,600,039 of record CM029606.1, read on the forward strand.
ATTCATTATGACAACCTGTTGGAGCCTCAATGAAAGGAAATTATAATGGTTGTCAGTCACGAATCTACATTATATAATACGTATTTCTCAGATGGACATATTCTCAAGATGTAAATAGAAATGTTAAGTGCATAATGTAGTACATTACAATACTAAAATTACGTTCCACGTTTTGACACTTCTTGAAAGTTATATTGAGTCATTGAAAATAAGGAGACATGGCATAATTTTGAAATTACAAAGAAACCTATGCTTCAATAACCTCAGGAAAAGTTTACATTAGATAGATGTATTACCTCTTTGACACATTTCCCATTTCTATTCTCAATTCTATTTACTTTTTTTAAGGTTCCTTTTGATTATATACCTTTTCTACTGTTCTTATACATCACTGGCTTTCAAATACTCGACTTGGAGCGTTCCTTATGAAGTTAAATCCATTAAATGTCCGCCGTTGTTTTAATTGTTAATGAATGATACGTTTCGAAATATTTGGTACTGCACAGCCTTCAACAATGAGAATAGTCTATACATTTAGTAAGCTATGCAAGCCATCGGCATTATACATGTTATAAAATGTGAAATAATTCTAAAGAAGAAAACTACCATCCTGATTTATGCTAAAACAGGAAACAAAAAAAACAAAACAATAAAGCAGACGAGAACAAACAATAAAGCAGACGAGAACAAACAATAAAGCAGACGAGAACAAACAACGACCATTATATTACAAGCTGAAGACTTGGAAAAGTCTCATACGCAAGACGGGCTAAATCGCCTCGTTACCTTTGATTATGGTATACATTTAGAAGTACAGCATAAACACAAATTATACAAATCTGTTGAAAAGGAATTAACTTGTGATATCGGTACGCAGGACAAGTTTTCTCTAAATTACCACCTCCAACGCTAATCCCCTAACAAACAAAAATACCGATTTTATGCATGTTATGCAATCCACAGTGAATGAAATCACGTTCATAGACAATTTTAACTACCAAATAACAATGTTTTACAGAATCATATATCGTTTGTTCTTTTAGATTATCTAATTGTTTTCTAATGAATTTAATTTCGTACCTTTTAGTCCTTAATAAAACAAACAAAAAATGACCCAAAGTAAGATGAAAAATTAAAAAAAAAAAGTTTTATAGTAAAGAGTATCAAATAAATAAAATGACATGATAAATGAACACAGAAAACACTCTAAGATTTATAATTTCACAAACATTTATCTTATTTTATTGGTTGCAACATTGCAATCTTAAAAAGAAACCACCAGAACGCAATTATGTATTATGAGATAAGAAAGATTTTACGAAAACATCTTAAAAAAGAGGCAAAATATACCAGAGGGGCATTCGAAGTCAAAAGTCGAAAATAAACTGACAACGTCATGGTTGAAAAAGAAAAAGACAAACAGACAAACAATAGTACACAAAACACAACATAGAAAACTAAAGACTGAGAAACACGAATCCCATCAAAAACTGGGAATGATATCAGTTGGTCCGGAAGGGTAAGCAGATCCTACTCCACATGTTGCACCTGTCGTGTTAACTCGTAAAATATAACCACATCATTGATATTTCATGTCAACACAGAAGTCCTAATTACCGTGTTGGTGAAACAATCGAGGAGGAAACTTCTACCATAAGTGGCATCGATCTAGTCGTTTTTTAAAAAAAAGACTCATCAATGACCATCCTATCAACACAAATCAAAAGGCCAAGTGAGGAATGAAGTTGAAACCCATTGAGAACACAAAGGTCCGAAAGGGTTTGCCAAACAAAATATAAAATTATGGCCTTCATGAAAAATCAATATCCAAAAGTATTAAAACGAGGAAAGGTTATTTGCCTCGAGGTCCGTCGGATAACCTATTCGAAATTTAATTATATTGAATATTTACTATTCATGAAGGCCATAACTGTTCCATTATACTGAACTAAATACACAGATATAATTTTCCTTGAATGAACATAAAAATTTGAGATAAAAGTTCCACTCGACTGTAACTAGAGATTTCTCATAGATCTCATAGATCTGTACGTGTTGCATACTCATCCAAGCATACTAACAAAACTTTTGTAGCTTATTTAGTGCTTTTTGAGTCTTTGTGTTTCAAATGTATCCAATGTCCAGATCCGAGAATGAGCAAAATGTTGAGGCGAACGCCATATTTTCCAGATGTAAACAAGCGAGATGACGTCTCTAGCTTGTTATCATTTTGACGTGCAAATGTGCGCAAAAATAGTTATTTTTGCTTCACGTTTATTCCCGAACAGTTATTTTCCCTACGCGCATATTCCCAAACAGTTATTTTGCCTACGCGCAGAATCACAAACAGTTATTTTGCCTACGAGATATTTGCCGCGGGAAAAGGGGGTTATTCTCCTTGAAATAATGAAAAAACTTACAGTAATATCTTACTTATTTTATTAGTGGTTGCTATAATAAAGTATAATAAAAGATAATGTATATGGTCGGTTGTGAATGTAGTCTATTTTTATGTTGTTGAACCTTTATAATGTACTGTTATTTCAACTCCTCCTACAGTTCTCCAGCTAGAATGTTTTTTTAATGCAATATTTGTACACATTAGGTCGAACTGTGTGTACTTTGAATGTTTATAGAATATATTTTGAATACATACGCATTCTAATAATATCAATACAATTGAATGTTTAAAAGACAAAAATTTATTGTCCTTAGCCAAATTTTACTAGGTCAGTTTTGCAAAATTGTTCATATATGGTGCACAATATATTCAAACAGATGTGACATGAATGCGTATGTATATTCTCTTCGCATGCATTATTTCATACTTTTTTACATACAATGTAATAACAATGGAAAAATGTGTAACAACAGTTTTTGCTGTATTTATTTAATAAGAAAGGTAGTGCGAATAGACAAGTAAAATTGAATTACACTTCTTAAAACGAAGCAAATAAATAAACTTTCGATTCATATCAGAATAAAATTTCAATTCCATAAACCCGTTAACATTACGTTTTAACAAACACATGATCTCATGGAAAAACTAGTTATATGTTTACAAAATATCAATCTTATTCAATATATATTTAATACTAAGCTGCAAATATACAGTTCAAAATTAATCAGAGTTTCCCTAAATATTAAATTCATTAATTAGCATTGTGCAGAAAATCGTTGTTGGTAATTGAAAGACTATTACGGGTGTAGATCGCACGGTCTCCTGAACATCTGGCCAGCCTCACGTATCCACTTGTTACCAACTGTAACAGAAAAATAGGAATGCATCTAACTGGTTGATTCTGTTTTCTGTACATATAGTGACAAATATTTCATGCATATTCAGGACATAATTTGCATTTCACTTATATATGTAAAGCTTCTGACATAACATGATAATGACATAAATCGTACCAATGTTACTGCACTAGATGCGCATTTCGACAATTATTGTCTTTCAGTTGATGCTCGAGGCCAAAATATTTGCAAATCCACAATAATTTCATCTAACAGGAATGAAAGACAATTGTAACGTGCACGCTTACAATGTCGATGTTTTCTTCTATAACATTTCAAAGAGGAATAACACTTCCAGGAATATTCGGAACTGATTTGTTAACATTTTCAAGATTATGCTTAGCCTTATCTTTGACAGTGTGTTCATCAAACTCAGATTAGATAGGTAGACGTTAGAGTACCTACACTGTTGACTCGTCATATCATTTCGAAAGAGCATTAGATCGATCGGCGCTGATAATCAAACAGATCCGATATATTGCTGATGTGAAATTTTGACATAAATTCTTTTTAAAAACCGATGAGAACTGTAGAAAGCACAAGTAAGATATCGGACAACTCGCAAACCTGTTATTAAAATCTGTATTACATTATACACCTCTTTAAACGCTTTGAATAATATTTTATTTTCTTATGAATAAAGTTCTACTGTACGTTTCATCAAACTACTTTCAAGTAAGTACATTGATATTAGGCACATAGCTTCATTGCCACACCTATCTCATAAGATAATCAAACAAGTAACCATTTATAAAATGTTTATCATAAAAATGAGTTTGATTCATTGTTTCTGAAGTGAAACTCAATGAAATATGTCATTATGTAAACTCGTAATCACATGATAGTTAACTGTGGACTGCCGTTTGATTTTTTGTTGTTTTAAATGATTTCCAAAGTTTGTTAGTTTTTCTGCAACTGATGATTTAGACTGTTTATTTGGTGTCTTCATCTCTTTTTAATAGAACAAATGTCTAACACTGAATACAAACAATGGCATATTTACTCACCCCATTTAGATCCAATTACAACTGGACAGCCTGCGTGAACTGTTCTATTATCAGTTAGTCCACTAGGTAGTAAATTATACCAGAAGGCAGCACCTCCCTAAACAGAGATTCGATTCGGTTTGAATGTATAAAAGTACACTCACTTTACAAGAAAATCAAATACCCATTTACTTATTTTTACATCTATCAGGTTGAATTTTAGAGCAATTAGTTGACAAACAATTAACTGTTGTTAATGAAATAATGATTACGAAGACCCTTACAATATTGTGTTTAATATCAGTGGTGGGAGGATAGTTTACATGCGTTAATGATGTCATATTGAAACGTTTTTAACCAAATCTGTGCTTTTTTCTTGCATTACGTGATCATACTTATCAAAGTAGACCGCAATTATTGTTTGAATATCATAAAAAATATCTGGGTTTTGTGTTTTCATTTTATTTGCTGCAGAGGAAGTTTTTTTAAAGGCGATTTGTCTGTCTTCAAATTTCATTTTTATTTTGCAACGACCGAATCATTTATTTTTCTTGTATACGTTTATATTTGGTTAAGTATTAATCGAGATGTAAACCCGTCAACAATGATGCACCACAAGGATTGCACATTGATAAAAAAATCACCTGCAAATGGCTAACATAAAATTTAATTCGATCAGAAAACATTTAAGGCTTTAGGTAACACAAACTACCAAGAACCCGGAAGCGATATCCAGTGTGCTATGAAATAATTATTCAGTGTGAGTATTCGGGAAATATGTATTACAAGACGGTAAGTAAACAACTTATTTTCAGAGTCAGTTGATGTGGATACAAAGCATATTGCAGTTCCTAAGAGTTTATTACTTATTTATGAGTATATCTTTTACAAAAAAACAAAACTTGGGTAAAATTTCACTGACACTGATAAGGTTTGTTGCTGTAGTGAGACCAGAAAAGGGTAAAGATTAGAATGGGAGAAAAAGATCACATGCTGTTACCTGAATAACAGGAATCCGAGTATTTATGTTTGGAAATACTGTTGCTCCACCAACTTTTACATCATTTAACTGAAAGGTAATCATTTCAAGAAAGCATTATTTATATATCAGAAGATAGCGTACTTCGTAACCCTCAGTCACCACAAGCAGTACATGTTTGTACTTGGTGTGGTTTTATTTAAATCGTTATACGTGTACATGTAGCTATAGTGTCGTCTGTTATACCGGAATTATTCCTTATTCCGTCTTGAGCAGGATACGCTTACAATTCAGGAGCACTTGAGATTATCCCCCAGTTTTGTTGGGATTCATGTTGCTCCGTCTTCAGTTTTCTATGTCCTGTTTTGATTGTTATATTACGTTGTCTCCCGTTTTTTTTTTTTTTTTTTTTTTTTTTTTTGTTTTTGGTTTTGTCATAGCATTGTCAGTTTCTCTTCGACTTTTGAGCTTTGAATGTCTCCTTGGCAAACTCCGTCTCTTAAGTCTATCCCTTTTGATATTCCACAGGAACTGATTGATATAAAAAAAAATTAATTGTTAGATCTCAATATATGTTTTACACCGTCGAGAAGTGCCTGATTCAAGCAAGGAAAAATTAGTTGGGGTTGATATTTGTTATGTGATTTTCCCCATGCTGTTCTACTGTAAGTCCCGTGAGTTTCACTTTACAAAATATGTTATAATAATAACAGCTACGTCATATTGTCCTGAATACAAATTAAACCTTTGTTTGTAAATTTTAAACAAAGAACAATCAATTAATCAAATAATCTGAATTTGTATGTTTACTTGTATTAATACCAGAGTAGAATATTTTGTCACTCCTCCATGTCCTCTGTAAAAACACAGAAAAGCATATTGAAATGCAATATGGAATTGACTTATGTCGAGGACACAACTGTCTACAATTATGAGATACAATTTGTGTGTAATCAGCATTTCTTCTACTAGGGAATGATGACTTAAGAATTTCAGAATCACTCACATAAAATAGCCAGGTAGCTATTCTATCACCTGTTCCTCTCAAATCATCTGGTTCATCTTCACTTATCGGACCCCATAACGGTTTTTCCTTAAATAAATGGAAGTGAATAACAACAGCTATAAGAATGGGTTGTTCTTCTATTCTGAAATAACTTTTGTTTGTATGGTCTAGATTTGTATGTATAGGTTTAAAACGAATGTAGAAATCTTACAAATACCAACATTTGTGTAAATCTATCAAAGCATACTAAAGTGAGTGTACAACATATAAAAATGCACTTAAATCTTACACTTAAAGTCCCATACCTTTAAAAAGACGAACAAAAAATATTATAAGTCGATAAAAAGAGAAAGTTTCCATTGATCAATACTAATAGCAGAATAAGGTTTAAAACAAATCAAACTGTGCATACTTTAATAGTGTGCAGTATGTGTAAAAGGACTTAAATCTGACTTTTAAAGCCCATTAATTCTGAAACGATTCATGAGGGAAAGAATAAAATCAAAATGTTCTTTTATCAAACTCAACACCAGTGTAAAGTGTTAGCCAACTTGAGTAAGTGTGATCCATGAAAATTTACCTAAAATACGATGGTTAAAGTACAGTAACTCTGGAACGACAACATGGACAAATAAAAAAAACAGAAAGAAAACTTTCGTTTTATCATTTTCTACAACAACATTCAGTTTTAAGTAAATTGATTACAGCAAACCAGAGTTAGTGTGCAATATTTGAAAACAAATGCCTTTAATTTGACGATTTGAGTCAAGTAGTCCTGGAACAAAAAACTAACAAATGTTCTAAATCGTCAGGAGCTTTCATCTGTCAATCCCTATGATGTGTTAAAATGTCATGAGAATTGGTTATAGCAAGTTTTAGTTATCATACGACATGTTGACATACTGACGAATAGACTACGTTTTACGTCCCGTCGATAACGGGGTATAAACTGTATCAAATGAGTTAAAATACTTGTTCTTTTTATTGGTGCATTGGAGAATTGCTGCATACAAAAAAAAGTACCGAGCCAAAAATTCCTCGTGTCATAACTTAAGTCATGATTCGAAAGTATTATGAACCTCTATTATAAGTATTTGACTGTTACGGGATATATGTGTCATGCATAATCATGGGGTATATTCGTTTGTCGACGGCACGATCCAAAAATTCCATTAGTCTAAAATTTATCACCGCGTATGATTTATGACTGCATTCGTTTACTAGTTTTGCAAGAACTGCTTTAGCTCAAGGGCCAGTGACCAGAGTTTACCACCATATATTTTATTGTCTCAAACTATATTGAGTTATAGCAGTTAGCTTTCTTTTGGTTATTTTTTGTATTGGACCTTTTATCTACATTTTCATTGGTCCCTTCTTCGACTGTGGAATCATAATTGCCCTTTGGCATGTACTTTTATTTTTAACTTCACTTACAAAAGTATCAAAGTGTGGGTTATACATTCCTCCTATCCCATAATTCACTATCTGGAATGGTTCGGTGTTGCTTAGCAATGGAGATGATTTCGTTTTTAAACCTGTAAGCAGTCCAACTCTGTGTGTTGCCCTTTTAACTATTCCGGGTTTATCATGCAACCATGCGCTGAAATAATATGAACTGGGTTTCCTAATCATTTGATGACGAATCTATCTTTTTTTTTGTTATCTCGGACTTGTAAAAAATAGAATTTGTTTTAATAAAAACTAGTAATTAATGTAAACATACCCTTTATATATATATACAATGTCTTAAAAATTTGGTGCTTCCATTTATCTTCTATCGATACATTAGAACTCTTTAACCTATTCACCTTTGACTATAAGAATTGACAGGCGTATAGAAAAATGGTCACCTAGACTTCCCCATTAAAACCGTAACACCTATGCTTTGCGTCTTCTGTGCGATATTCAAATACTCAGTCATTTTTGTTTTGTTTTAGCGGGACATTAATTTCGAAGCCTCTTGTATGGAGAGTGCTTTTATGTCCCTTTGAGTAATATATCGGTTCGTTTATATCTTTGGCTTTGAGAGTTCCTGTTGAATTTAAATCCAGAAAAGTGCTTCGGAAGCATGAAAAAGTTGTTTTCATTCTCAACACGTTAAGAACTCTTACAACTCGTTTAGGGGTCTAATGCAATGCAAAATTGTCTGCAACTAACCAACGTTCCCAATTTACAGTGACAGTCTTAATTTCTGGTCTTTCAACCCGGTCGACAATATTTACAGGGTAGACATACAATTGTCATTTTCTTTTCATCCCGAATATGCATTCGATTTTTGAGACTGGCTATTAGCAAATCATAGTCGTTTTCAATTTTAATTAAACCATTTTAATTGTATTTAAATTACTGCCCATTTGCACTACATGTAATGACGATACAACTTTTTGGTATCTCCTTCTCCTTTTCAGTTAATTGATAATACATTTGGATAGTTAAAAATCTAAATTACAAATTACACCATCGTTCAATTTCACCGCTTTGATACTTATAATTGACGCTAGGAAATGTGTCGTTTTATTATTATTTTTGTGAAAATCAAACAAAAAGTTTGTAAAATATTCGCTTTAACCATAGAAGTATTATATTGACATGAAATAATAATTCATAAGTTAAAAACATCCTTCAACCTGGTTCGAGATTGATCTGACTTATGACGGGTTTTTTTTAAAGAATGGCTTAATTTTAAATATTCCTGGATACATTTAAGGGTCCTTAGCAATATGATTTTTTTTATTCTTAATATTTTATCATGGAAACCAAATTTGAATATTTTTTTGTGGGTAAATATGGTAAATGCTTAACAGTTCTGAAACATCTTACAACGCATGTTAAGCAATTTGTTTTTTGTTGTTGAAATGCATGACATATTTGCCATTGGACTTTCAGTAAACAATTAATCAAAATATTTGTCAGAGTTAGCAGTAAACTCAATTATAGATGCAGATGATAGCTAATTGTTTCCTTCCACAAGAAATTTATTTTTATTCAAGCCAATATTAAAATAAGTAGATATTGTATGATTGTCCATGCCCTATTTCATTATGCCAACTTATGACATTTTCTCCCAATCAAAGCATTCTCTCACATGAATATATGAATGTTTAGCCAGCAGCCCTCTCATGAATAAAATTAAATCTTACATTTGAACTAAATTGTAACTAAAACTAATTGTTCATGGCTTGTGAGTATGTTTACTCTTCAGATTTTTTTGCGAAAACAGTGGCGGGATTTTCTTTGTTTTTTTCTTTTGTATGTCTCTGTTTGACGCAGCAAATATGACATGTCAAGTTAACAGATACGTAACGATTTTGCGGCATCGCACTATACACGTTTGAAGTCGCTTTTTGGAGTTCCTGTCAATATAATACTTCCATGCTTAAACTAACAAGAAATTCAACCCATTTAAACCAATTTAGAATAACGAACCAGTTTTGTTTACTTACGTTTCACTCACTCTTGTTCTATCTATCTCTGAACCACTGAGTTGTCCCTGGCCAAGCTTTGATCTATGAAACTATATTAAAATTTAATTAATAAATGACTTAAAGGATTTAATACATTCCCTTGTTTACAATGATTTCTACGTTGAATTTCAATGAATTGCAAATTGAACAATATCCATAGTTAGTTTCTTGCCATGTCGAAGTACTGAGCTGTTGTCATATCCAGTAGGGGTGACACGGGGAAATCATTTTCAAAATTCCGCTTTTTTGTAATTTGTTCACATTTTACCATTATTTCCTTATTTTCCCCTGATTCCAGTATTTACACCCCATATCCCACATTCCTTCTTTTTCATTACCCATCATATCCGACATCCCCAATTTTCATCCTTCTCAGCTATAGACAAATGATAATTCTTTTATTCAGATTAATAAAAACATTCAACAGGAATGCGTGCCTTTTGAAGATTAACGAAAATTGGTTTAAATGTAATAAACGATTTATGAAAACTGATCAGATACCTCTTTGCTGCCTTCATTGCGTAGATGCAGTGCTTCTCTTTCTGATATGACGTCATGGAATAAAAATATTTTGGGTTGAAGATTAGCAATTTCTACCTTCCCTTTATAATATGGTATAACGGTATCACTTAGATAACAGTAGAGTTTCGACGATTCTTTCGGAGTCTGCAATAAAAAGTAACATATTAAGCAACAACAACATTGAACAGTCAATAAAATTATATTGTATATAGAAATATGAAAAACAGAAAGAGATGCACGTCTACACGTCAAACAAACCAACTCAAATGGTATCTATCACTAGTAGTCAAAATGTGAACGATCAATATCATCTGAACAGGTCATAAAAGACTCAACAATAAATTATTCAGTCATGTTCAGTCTTTCAATCCATTTTCAGACTTACGCACTGCGGTAAATGCAGTACTGTTTAGACAATTTAACCTTTAGTCAGTTAAGTTATTCAGGGTTATATCTCGTCTATATACCAGCTTTGATAAGTGTTTGGTATGACTATAAATTTTCACTTCTTCGTACTATGAACAACAAAATTATTTATTTTGTAAAAGATATTTCCGTTCTCCATTCAAACTGTATACCTTACAACAAAATTATTTTCATTTACCTATGTATATTTTTTATAGTCATTTTTGGGGGCCCTTTATAGCTTGCTGTTCGGTGTGAGCCAAGGCTCCGTGTTGAAGACCGTACTTTGACCTATAATGGTTTACTTTTACAAATTGAGACTTGGATGGAGAGTTGTCTCATTGGCACTCATACCACATCTTCTTATATCTATATAAGATATGTTCAGTCTATTTTCAGACTGTTCAGTAACTTTTATGAACCTGTACAGAACACCAACGTACTGCATTTCCTGAAAAGCTCTTGAACAGTTCTGGATTGAATGCAAGTCAACGATGCGAGGGAAAGGGAATTTACAACATGAAAATAACTGAAAAATAACCGAAACACTTAACAAACTTAACGTTTTTATATTCAGACGTTCAAGATGTTGTTAACATAAAACTAATAAAAATAACCGTTTCATCCTGCAATTCGTTTACTAATGTATATATGTCAACAATGAATGGGTGATTATGCAATATGACAAGTTTTTTATCATCTAAAACCAAAGACTACAGTTCTTACTATAAAATGACATAGTTACATCAATTTGTAGTAACAGTGAAATAGTAAGGTCACAAAGTGTTTGAATTCCTAACTGAATTGTTGCGACAATAGTTAATCGATGACCATATCCCGTCAATCGATTAGGAAGGGACAAATCAAGATAACAAAAAAAAAAAGAAGGGAATCGTATGAACTCCAAAAGGAGCAAGACAGGTGCGTCGACAGGATAAGCGTCTCCTACTATGCAAGCATCATCCGACATACAAAACAATTGTGAATAGAACACAATCGGTAAAATTACAGATTATACTTAACTGTTATCTAGGGATCTACGGCCACGAAAACAAGTCGCTAAAGATTCGACACATCGTATCTGTCAAATAATTCGTGAAAGTTACAATAAAACTTATATGTTGTCGATTTCAGTCGTTCTTCCTAATAAATCTGTTCGATCAGGCTTTTTTTAAAGGAGCCTACCCCCGTGAATGAAGTCTGCATCATGTAAACATGCACGAGCGTAACGTTATTTACGTCATCAACATATTATCTGAAAGTGAGTTAAAGAACTTTGAAAGATGCTTCTTTGGTCTGTAAGAAGATTCTGTAAGAATATTGCTTCATATGAGTATAATAACATGTCAGCTTATGTTAATAAACCATTTTCTATATAAGAAAATGTCTGTACCAAGTCATGAATATGACAGTTGTTATCCAATCGTTTGATGTATTTGAGCCTTTGATTTTGCCATTTGATTAGGGACTTTCCGTTTTGAATTTTGAGCGGAGTTCGGTTTTTTTTTTGTTATTTTATTTTAGTGCTGCACAATTATTACCCATTGGAATACTGACTGTCTTGAGTTCTTAAATATCAATCCATCCAGTTCTCTCTTCATAACTGTTTATAAACATCATAATATTTGTCTCTAACAAGCCATATGTCGGATTTCTATACAGACCTTTCGGTTCTCTCTGCATAATTGTTTATAATTTTCATCATATTCTTCTCTATTAAATAATATGGTGGCCTTATATATACCTTTCGGTTCTCTCTGCATAATTGTTTATAATTATCAACATATTCTTCTCTAACAAATGATATGTCGGTTCCTATACATACCTTTCGGTTCTCTCTACACAACTGTTTATAGTTATCATCATATTCTTCTCTAACAAATGATATGTCGGCTTCCTCCTCCTCGTTTTGTTCATTCTCGTTTGAGATATCGCTGTGTCCTAGATAATACATACATGACACACAATTTATATATTATTACTAATACATTTGTATTCAAATAAAGTAGATTGAATTCTTTTGCAAACTTATTGTTTGCTAGCTATAAAACCAGGTTTAACCCACCATTTTCTTTGGAAAATGCCTGTACCAAGTCAGAAATATAGCAGTTGTTTTTCACTTGTGCCATTGATTGATAGCGCTTGATTTTGTCAGTTTTTATGGACTTCCCCTTTTTGAACTTGTCTTGGGGTTCGGTATTTGTGTTATATTTTTATAAGGACAACAATTCTAAAGTTCTTATTTGACCTCTTGATGGAACAGGTGTTGCGGAATGGGCAACTTTTTAATTATTTTCTATGTAATAGATGATTTTTACACCAATTCTGAGTTTTCTTATATCAGGATTTTTCCTTATTGAATGTGTTCTTTATATAACTAATAAATCTTACATTGGATAATCATCTAGGCATGTGACTTAAATTAATGGACTCTTTTTGTGAGGCATTTATATTTATTTCAAGATTTCCATTATTTGGTGAATTAATTGCCATATATATTTTCTTATTTAGAGACGTCGTAGAACGATATTTGTTTAGTATGTTGTTTCTTTAAAGTGATATACACCTCCCCCCCTAAAACGGAAGTTTTGATATAACCTTGGGGGACACAGAGACATACTGATGTAAAAAACAAATGGTCTTCTCATTAGTATTATTGACTTCAAAGTATCATACAAATATTCCAACTCACGTGACTATCCGCTCGCTTGCAAGCTTCTGTTTTATTTCTTTACTGTAAAGTACAACTCTAATGTTTTAAGTTCAGTATTTTAATATTAACTTTAAAATATACATAATGATTTTACATTCCTTACCATTTGTGATTAAATTTCCCAAAATTGCTGATGCTTTATGATGCAACCCTGCCTACAAGATAAATACATTATTAGAATGATACCATTAGCAGTTAAAGTATGAAGCAGTCATCTCCATGTTGACAAGAACGTCTCCTTTCCTAGGACCCTAACTCCGCCCCTGAAAGGTTCCATGTTTGCTTTTTTATCACACTAATTAGCTTTATTCACATAAACTCATTCTGTCTGTTTTGGATTGCTCACCCAATGTGTCAATTTAACTAAACTATAAACAACTGGCATACAAGTGGGAGGTTAAGCTAGCTATAAAACCAGTTTTACCAACAATTTTCTTCAGAACATGCCTGCACCAAGTCAGGAATATGACAGTTGTTTTCCATTTGTTCTGTTGGTTGATATAGTCTTACGTTTGACTTTGTCAGGTTTTGTGGACTTCTCTCTTTTTGAATTAACCTTAGAGTTCTGTATTTTTGTTGATTTCTTTTAGATTTCTTTTATAGTGAAGAACGGTTTATGTAGTGGTTCGACATGAAAGATTTTAAAACAAAATGCATTGTTTTTACAGTTGATTTAAACGATTTTTGTTGTTCATTATAATGTTTAATAACAGGATATTCAAATCGTTTGACTGTTAGTCACATTTGACAATTGTCAAAATGACTATATGTTATACAATTGTTCAATTTCGATGAACATGAGAAGCTAAAATATAACAATAAACTGTCTTAACTCAATTAGTCACTCATCTTTCATTAGAATGTTTAATAACAGGATATATGTAGTTCTAACCTGTTCATATATGGACGACACAACTTTAAGGATCGAAGCCTCGTTTACATTTTCGTCCAGGTAGGAAGTAAACGGAAGTCTGCGCAGTAAAGCTTCACTCCAAAGTCTTGCCTCATTGAGCATGCTGCTGTCTTTAGCTATACTAACAATCTTGAGTACCTGTGACGGATTAAGCGGTTGACAATGCTCATCAAAAAGAACACCATTGATTGCCTCGTCAATGTTGAAATAATAAAACGTGCGCAGGCGTAATAACGCCTGTGCTGATGCTTGAACGTCGTACTCATCTGGCCAGTGAGCAATATTTCTAGTAACAATTTGATAGGTTGCATTTAAATCTGAAAATAAATACAAAATGTGATTCACCGTTACTACAATATATAAAATGCAGTTATCATGGTTATTGTTTTAAACTGTTAAAGACAATTATCAGTAACAATAAGGTCAAAAAAGATCATCTTAGGTGCTCCGGAAGGGAGATGTGTTTAGATGATCCATTCAGACTTCAATATATCTTCACAAGGTCAAAGGAATTTGTAAAACTGATGACTAATCAAACAGTCTGAATGACATGGATGTAAGCGGTGCTTGGTCATCGTACATTCTATATTTAGAGCATTTTTCTCTATTCTCTAAAATTCTCATGAAAATCATTTCACTATTATTTTTTCCTGTAATTAAATGATTATTCATTCTGTACATCGTTCATTTCTGTCATCAGTATTTTATTACTTAAACCTTTTATTTTCCACCGTTATTCTCTATACGTTTGCTCTCCGTTATTCTCTATTCTTTATTTCTATTGCTCAATTTTCTCTATTCATTTTTTTGGCCATATTATCTAATATGTAAACCTCACCCAGACCCTCATATATCTACTTACTGAATCATTTGTTACCATCAAATATATATATACTTAATAATAAAATGTTGTATATGTTTTAGACGATATATTTTCACGTTTCAACATTTCTTCATAATAATAACATCAAAGGATTAGAGTACAATAATTGTGAAACTGGTGTGTTGATATTGCCAATGAGATATCTGAATGACATGGATGTAAGCTACGACAATTCATCGTACGGTCTTCAACAATGAGCAAAAACCGATACTGTATAGTCAGCTATAACTCCCCCGACATGACATATGTGAAACAATTCTGACACGTTTTTATAGATCTTACTTTAAAGTCGTTCCTCTTTATCGATTTCTAGAAGATTAAACTGTTTTCCTTTAAAAGCATAACATTATATCGTATTTAGGAATTCGATGAATAATAAATTTATGTGGTCTTTCATAACAGTTATTTTACAAACACGTACGTGTCCTGAAAACTAAAATCGGATAGCAAGTTTGTCGACACTGGCATAATTAAAATAGTACAGTTTTTGTAAATTGCCTGTTTATCTTAAATGTTAATGTTTCAAAATTTCCAAAAAATTTAAGGTTGACAATTTCTAAGATTTTCTAGATTGTATGTTCTTTGTTTTTTAAATGTATGCTCACAAACATTTATTTGTACTTTAAGCTTTCAAAACTTTATTTTGGATCCCACCTGGTAACGGAAATTCCAGGAAAAAAAGATGCAGGCGATCTGAATCGTTATCGTACATTAATTCTTATACAAACTATAAAAACCATAGACAATACTTCAAACACTTTAAACCTTTATGACTCACCTGATGCAGCATCGTCTAATGTACAATCTTCACATAGTATACTGCTATAAACAACTGGCCATTTATAAACAAATCGTCCAATCAAGTGGAAGGCATTTATTGGATGTTCTGCATATCTTGGATCCTGAAAACTCTCTGTTACTATTGGTTCTAGGTCATTTAATAATCTGAAATTAATGTGAAAACTTATCTTTTTTCGCATATGTAAATGCATATGTATCCATTTGAATTAAATAAGAAACATGTATTAATGCATAATTAACGCCTTGGTGTGTTAACTTCCGAAGCAGAAAAGTCAAAGAAAGGAGCAAATTTTAAACACCAGATTTCAAATATAACAATAGTCAACTGAACCCCAAGTTGTTGAAAATTAAGAAACTAACAATTGCTCGAACTGAATGTTTTAAGTCATACTGGTCCCAGATCACTTTATCTCAGCATATAATACTCTCAAGTAATACCAGTTTTGGTGGGTTTCGTGTTGCTCAGTCTTTAGATTTCTATGTTGTGTTTTGTGTACAGTTTATTTTCGACTTATGAGTTGTAAGTCCCTCTGGTATCTTCTGCCTCGCCATATCATAGTTATAATATTTAATTTATTGGCATCCATTTTTCAACTTCCCGAAGATCTGACTACATGTAAACAAGTATATTTGAATGAGATATATAGTTCCTGAAATTATTTAAATGAAAGGGTAAATAGCAACAAGTACCAGTAACGTCCGAACAATACGGCCAATTTGGGTTATATTCTTCTTTTATAATAAGACACATGGTTAAGACATGGAAAGACATCAATTTCTGACTCAATGGCAAGTAAGAAACAGAAAACAGAAAATTTTCCAAATTTCATTTTTCCAGCTCAATTAAGAAAACTTCAGAGTGGCGGGCTTTAATATCAGTCTCATTGTTGTCTTTAGAAAGTAGCAACAACACTCGTTTCTTAGGGCTTGCTCTCCGACTATTAATATCCAATGGCCAAATAATCAATGACTCACTGCACGTTAAGCAACAATCAATTAACTTATAAAAGTGACCATCTACTTAAAGAATTAGAAAAGCTAAGATGTTTTGAAAGGAGAATTATCCAAAGCTTTCATTGTTTCCTCCCAGATGCCTTGTATTTTCAATAAAAAGATATCGGGGTTACGTAGAAATCTTTTTTTTTTTTAAATCTGTAATTAAATTAAAGCTTAGGTTGCAACTTCCTAGAGCAAAGTAGTCCAAATACTTATGACGTCGAAGGAACGCGTCACAGCAAAACACTAAATAGCCTTTCAAATCATCACAATTATTTGGACTACATCGAGCAAAGGTGACCGTAGACGTTTTCGGTTCTTCAATTAAGGCCCCTTTGGTTTTATGCTCTCGTGCCTTTTATATTTAGCTTTCCTAATTTTGGGTATACGTGTACCTGATGACGGATCTCTGATCACGCGTACTGTGTGCACTGGAACCATATCATTTGTTTATGCAACAATCCTGACGACGCCAATGTTGACACATCTTCGTTAGCCAAGGGTTACGATCCAGTCCCCTCCTTGGGGTCAAAATCAAACTAAGTCGCCATATACATAACAACCTTGGCTAGCAAGGCGAGGTTGACACTGATTTTGGAGGGGTAACAATCTGCTCTATAACCCTCAAACATATGTGTTATTTAATTTAGTATACTGACTGTCCTGTTATTATTGTCTTCAAATTTTATATTAAAGTATTATAATAATTCAACAAAGTGCACAATTTATCAGGCCTCTCCGTGAAGGGTAATAGATATTAGCCATGGGATAGAGTAAGATATCTCACTCGTATTAACCAATCAAAATCAGGCATTTGATAATGAAGTATTATAATTGAAATTGTCTCATGGAACCTTTAAGCTCTTACTCTTAAAACAATACGTATATCATGCAGTAAAATGTATGTTGCAAGCAAATGGTGCATATTAAAACAAGCAAATGGGATATGATTGCTAAAGGATATATAACTATCCCTCAGACTACATGATATGAACAACGATGATTCAATGGATGGCCTTCACCAATGAGCAAATCCTATACAGTATTGTAAACTATAAAAGGTCCCTGGATGACAAAATGTGAACTTTTACATGAAAAACAATTATGGTAAACAGCAACCATTGACAAAGACGTGACGTCGGGGCAGACACATAAAATGTGGTTATATTACATATAATGATGTGTTTATTCATACGCCAATAGCATCTAGAAGCAAAAGCCTTATTTTAAACAAAGTAGTTTTCACATCATGGGCAAGATTAAGGTGGGTCTCATTGGGGTCTAAGCGTGATGCGGGATTGGCCGAGTTTTTGTAAGCGTGAGACGTGAAAGTTAAATTATTTTGAAAACGGGAAACGAAGTCGGGCGGGACACGTGAAATTACAAGCGCCATTATTACAATGATAAGCCAGATACGGGATTCTGACTAAACAATAAGCGGGATCCGGGATCAGACACCCCGAGACCCCATTAAGTAGCTGTTTTTTGGCAAAACCTCAATGCTCTTCAACTTTGTACTTTTTGGCCTTTAAACTTTTTAAATTCTAGCGTCACTGGTGAGTCTTTTGTAGACGATACGCGCGTCTGGCGTACAAAAATTATAAGCCTGGTGGTATCTTTGATGAATTTTTATAAAATGTGGAAAGATAAAAACAAAAGAAGAAAAAAAAAGCTATTTGGTAAAGAAAAAAGACAATTTAAGAATCAGTTCCTACCTTTGAAGCTCAAACGATATTGATTTCTGATCTCTGGCTTGTGTAGATATGTATTTAGTAAAAGCTGACAGTAATTTTCCTTCCTCCTTGGATATTATAGACAGTTTATATACAGATGAAAATATTTCTCCGTGTATATGACAAACGTGCAACAATAAAACACAAAAGTATGAAAATATCCTCAAACGTTTCATCATAATAAGCAGTAGAATTAAATCCGTTATATATTTTATATTTTACTTCACCATCTGTGTGTGTCGTTTGTATATTTTAACTTAACATATATCGTACATGCATCTGTTGGCGTGGGTACGTTCTATGTAATCCTAATTTTAATGAAATTTTTTAGAAAATCTTTAAGAAAACTTCTTTAAAAAATCGGTAAAAGATAATACATTCACATTAGAATCGTGTGGATGTTAAAAGACATTCAAACGTACGACTTTGAATGTTTTTCCACGTGAAAACACGATGTATTGAATATATAATCACCTTACTTTGTTTTCGACAAATTTGACAAGATGTTGCAGCTTAAAGATTTAGTTAAAGTTAGACATGGGATAATTACTGTAATAACATGTACAAATGTACACATAATGTAAACGCGCTACTTACATTTAAGTTAATCTTATAAAAGAATGCCCAATGCAGAAGAAATGTCTTGTTTTTACATATAGACAGATTGAGAAACAGACAAATGTAAATCAAACTCAGTCAAAACAACCTTGTTTCAACAAAACAATGTTTTCTGAGACTGACATCATCAAAATGCATTATTTGTATGAGGCAACTGGGGAGACGTTCAAAAATAATGAACAAAATTAGCATATTCTGCACCTGCCGCTATATAGATTATGTCCTCTCTCTGATTAATTTAAAGTTTGGGTACTATGCTAATTGCATGTATCCCATCCAATTTGAAATAAAGGATACAACAGATACAATTAGGTTTGCTTCATATTTTGACTTGAATCTAGAAATTGACAGTTAGGATCGGTCAGTTATAGAATATTCGTTTTGGAAATAATTTTACGCTTAAAATATAGGTTAATTTAGAAAATATTAGATTCATTGTTTAGACATGCAATAGGCAGGGATTTGAATAAAGGGTAGTTCCGGATCCTTCATAAGGGTTGTACCATACTTATCGTTGCTGTCGTAAGGCAAGTAAAATAACAAAAATACCGAACTCCAAGGAAAATTCAAAACGGAAAGCCCCTTATCAAATGGCAAAATCAAAAGCTCAAACACATCTAACGAATGGAAAACAACTGTCATATTCCTGACTTGGTACAAGCATTTCCTTGTGTAGAAAATGGATTAAACCTGGTTTTATAGCTAGCTAAACCTCTCACTTGTATGACAGTCGCATACAATTCCATTATATTGACAACGATGTGTGAACAAAACAAACAGACATCTCGGAAATTTAAAATCCTGTAAAGATAAAGTTGAAAACATTAAGTGGACACAAGAACCGATAAAAGTATTAGGAATATATTTTGACTTAATAAAATGAGTGTAAAAATTAAACTTGCAAAGACAATACGAAAAATCGGAAAAATAATTAAAGATTGGAATAAAAGAAAATTAACTATGTTAGGTAAAATAACTCTTGTTAAATCACTAATCCTACCAAATATAACCTATGTTGCATCAATAACAGAAATTGATAAAGAATATCTCGCAAAATTTAAAAAATAATATATAGTTTTATATGGAATAATCAACCAGAAAAAGTTAAAAGAGCTATAATAAGTAAGAATTATCTTGCCGGCGGGCTTAAAATGATAGACATAGATAAATATATAGAATCCATAAATATTAATTGGGTAAAAGACTCATTGATAATGAAGACTCATCACCCAATTAGAAAGTCTTACCAAAATTTTACTTAGACAAGTTTGGACAAGAATTCCTTATATTTAAAATGGACTTTAACAATATTAATCTAATCAATAAACTAAAAGAAATTGTTCCAGAATTTTACTTAGAAATAATTATATCATGAATAAACTCAAAATCTGAAAAGAATCAAATCGACTAACATATAAGCATATCAGACAGCAACTAATATGGGGCAATAAGCATATCAAATTAAATGGTAAATGTCTTATTTTCAAAAATTGGATAAACAGCAAAATTTTATTTGTAAATGACATAATTGATGATAAAGGAAAAATTAATCAAAAATAAGATTTTAGATAAACTATCTTGCCATGCTAATTGGTTTTCGGAATATACTAAATTGATGAAAGCAATACCAAAACAGTGGTTACAAGAGCTCATAAAAGAAGAGTCAATCAAAACAAAAGTTGCTACCGACTCGAATTTAAATTCAAAGATAGAGAAGGAAAAATGGTACCAATAAAAATATTTTCCTCGAAAGATATCTACATCTCGCTTTTAAATAGATATTATGAGAAAGCAATAGGATTTCAAAAATGGGACAGAATTCTAAATTTAGATAACAATACAAGGAAAAGAGAACAAATGCTGTACTTCATCTTTAACTATATCCAAGATAATAATTTGAGAATGTTAAGATGGAAATTTCTACATTACATTTTACCAACCAAACAATTACTTTTCTCTTGGAAAATAACTAAAACTCCTCTATGTAATATATGCAATGTCATTGAAGATTATGATCATTACTTTCTGACATGCAAATATCTAAAATCATTTTGGGATCAAATAAAACTAATACTAGACAAACTTAAAATAGGACATCATATAATATCACTGGCATCTCTTTGTATGGATATAAGATAAACGATACAAATTATTACAATATCAACGATTTTCTAACAATCATACTTTTACTATATATAAAGTGTATTACATATCCGAGCAGAAAACAAAACAAATTAATGTGTTTGAAATTTTTAAAAGTGAACTTCTCAAACATTACGAAATATATACAAAACAAACAGACATAATAGGTAAAATGTCAAAAATAGGGTACAGCAGTCATCATTGTGTTATAATCTTAATCACTATAAAATAAAACAAATATGTCAACAAAGAAAACAAAATGGCATATAGACAAAGAACATACGCAAAATGAAAGACAATGTAAATTTGATCTAGTCTATTCCATAACAAATATTATGTAAAAATAACTTATTTTGGCGGCTATATTTTTAAAGGCACTGAATGGTGATCATAATGATACTCGGGCTATTCCTGTAATATATAAATATCTGTTTAAATTCGGCATATAGACAGATGTTGCACATGAAGTAAGGTACCGGTTGAAAATCAATCAGCCTGGGAGGGCGTATTGGCTTAAGTTTTTGTATTTATATAAAGAGTTTGCTATTCATGCATTTTCCCCGATTTGTATGTGCATTTTAACACACCTGTCCTGTATTGTGCACTGGAATTCAATGTACTGAGTAACAAAATCATCTTCATTTTTGTTTGCAGAAATTCGATTTTTTTTAGAATTAAAAAAAAAAAAAACTGGTATCAAGAAATTCATTTTATGATATCAAATTGTCCATATTCTAAAATTTAAAAGAAATACTGACGATTATTTTTATATCAAGAAATACATTTTTTTTATATCATAATATTATTTTTTTGGTATCAAAAATTATAATTCCTGATATCAAGAATATGTCAATAAAAGCATCCGAGCTCACCCATGAGCACAAAAATCAGGTGTGGTGTTTCGGTCGTGTTTAGGAAACGTATAGTTTTGTGTTTAAGGTTTATTCATGTAATTTCATGTTTATTGTATTATCGGTTCTTAGTTGTAAATTTCAGTATGAATTTTAGTATTGCATTTTTGTGTTGCACATATTATTTTTTAGGTTTATTCAATAATTCGTGTAAATTCCTGTTTTTTTTTTTGTAAAAAGTAAAATAACAAAAATACCGAACTCCAGAGAAAATTCAAATCGAAAAGTCCCTTATCAAATGGCAAAATCAATAGCTCAAATTAACACATCAAACGAAAGAAAAACAACTATCACATTCCTGACTTGGTACAGGCATTTCCTTATGTAGAAAATGGTGGACTTAACCTGGTTTTATAGCTAGCTAAACCTCTCACGTGTATGACAGTCACATAACATTCCATTAAATTGACAACAATGTATGACCAAAACCAACAGACATAATAGGTAAAAATGTCACAAATATGGGTACAGCAGTCAACATCGTGTTATACTCTTAATCACTATAAAAACAAACATGAACCTGATGTTCAGTGGTTGTCGTTTGTTGTGGTTCATAAGTGTTTCTTGTTTCTCGTTTTTTATGTAGATTAAACCGTTGGTTTTCCTGTTTCAATGGTTTTACACTAGTCATTTTTGGGATCCTTTATAGCTTGTTGTTTGGTGTGAGCCAAGGCTCCGTGTTGAAGGCCGTACTTTGACCTATAATGGTTTACTTTTACAAATTGTGATTTGGATGGAGAGTTGTCTCATTGGCACACATATCACATCTTCTTATATCTATATATTTCAACAAAGAAAATCAAAATGATATATAGACAAAGAGCATAAGCAAATATGAAGGACAAGAATACAAAAAATGACCACAACACAACAACACATTGGCCGGATGCATAAGTACCGAGCCACGACAAAAAGATATTACCAAAAAATGACTTTAACAGTAAAGGTTAAAGAACACTACAACACGTAATTAAGATGATAAACAATGTCAGTACCTAGAATCTATATTTCATGACCATCATGTATTATCTGTTATAAGCTTTTATTGGTTTCCTCTGGCATTGATTTGTGTAGCCAGGGTTTTGTGAAACTAAGCGTATTTTTTAAATTTTGTTTTTCAGTTTCATACTGGATCCAAAATGTTCTATTTACAATATATAAGTAGAATTTATTCATAAAGTGACATCAATGAACTAAAATATATACAACTGCTCTTTGCGTTCTCTAATGAACTATCTATAACTATTACCGTTTCGATTCCTAACATCACTGAAGAGACATTAATTGTCGAAATCCGGATATGGTGTACAAATTTTTGCACCTCATGTCTGCGGTATATCATCTTTTCCGCAAGTTTATTGTTTTCTGATTGGTAATAAATTAATAATAAGATCTATTTTGTTACATCCTGTGATCCGTTTATTTGGCAATCGCCAATGGCAGTCTGCAGGGTTTAAGAACATCAGTTGTTTTACCTGCTAGTCAAATGCGTTTTGTTAAAATATACCTTTTCACTCATTTGGTCTTTTGGAAAATGTTGTTTGTGCTGTATTTAGACCCTCTTCCAAGAAATTTGTTTTGCATGCACACGTATAAAATTGCGGTTTTATCCAACGCAATCATAGGTTTGAACGTTGTTTTCAATTTAGACTTGTTTATATTCTACTTCAAATATATACAACTTGTACAAATTTGTACTATTACAAATTTGTCCTGGGTCAGGAACAAACTTGTCCTCTTGGTACAATTATGTACCCTACAAGCTACGACTTGTCCTAATGGTACATTTTGGTACCCTACAAGCTATGACTTGTCTTATACGGTAACATTGAATCATACTTGACAAACTACAAGTTGTACAAGTCTTAAAGAACAAACACCTTCCTTGTTCTTTGTTGCATTACATCATGAATGCAATTCCATATTAGAGAATACTAACAGGCACCAACCTGTCCTTTGTTGCATTACAATCATGAATGCAATTCCATAATAGAGAATACTAACATGCACCAACCTGTTCTTTGATACACTTGAAGTAATTTAGTATCTTATATAAGAGACAACGATCTCAAATATCCTATCTCTAATATTCACGTACCGTACGTATCATGACCATCGTTTTTTTTTTTTTTTTTTTTTTTTTTTTTTTTTTGTGGGGTAGGCATTTGTTGCCCCCTTAACAAAAAAAATATAACAATCTAATAAGGCCTGGGCTTATCTCGCCCTTTATTTAAATAAATTCAGAACTAAATTGTTCTGTTCTGCTATTTTTTCAATGTCTTTCACACGTTGTTCGGAGTAGAGAAAGTTCCTCTTATCTCTAACATCTAACCAATGGTCATGGCTTCTCTTGACTTCCTTATAGAAGGCTTCATTGTCTTGTTTTTTTTTATTAGTCCTTGTTCTTTGAGGGTCTCACAATGTGCCATTACTATTATTGTTTCTCCTTCCACTTCAAGTGGGTAGGTCTTTTGTGGAAGGTCTAGTGTGATTTTTTGTACTATTATCTCCCCCTTTTTGTGTTTGCGCCGTTCCTTTCTTTCTCTACCAGTTGTTGATTTACATTCGGCACCTACAGAGGAAGCGGGGCCTTTTGGCGATGATGTGGCTGTTGGTAGTGGAGGAGCTTTATCTTTCTTAGAGATTTCCTCGGCCGGTGGTTCTGTTGACGAGTCTGTCTCTATTGGTTGAGCGGTATTGCCTAGCTCATCAGGTTTTGAGGAGTCATTGTCTAACATTAGAGCTGGGATTCCAATCTCTGCAGTTGACTTGGACTTTTTGGCCAAAAATGCCCTCAGTCTGCGGTTATTCCTTTCAGAACGGACTTTGATGACTTCTTTTTAGGTGGTAATGTCGACCTCTCTCTTTCCGCTATCTTCCCGGGTGTCCATTTTACAGTAAGTTTGTAACGTCCATTCCGAGCTGATAAAACCCAGTCGGCGGTTTGGTGTTCTAACAAATGTAGAATGGTAAAGATATCACCAGATAATACGGGCTGTTGTTGGTGTGTTTCACTGCCATCATCAGACATTATGAGAGTTTCCTGACATGGTTATCAGCTCTGTGAACGATTTGCTACAGAAAGAATAGTTGAAAATTACGGTGAATGTGTTTTTGTATCATGACCATCGTCTTCGAAGACTTCAGACGAATGACCAAGAGCAAGGAATCGCTCCTGCTTATATACTACAATGGTAGCCGTACCATTCTTGAAGGAGGGGTGTTTTTTCCAAAGTGCCTCCTTACTATTATCAGAGTTTCCATTGGAACACCCCTTCACATTTGACCTGACCCAAGGTTTACCCGCCAAATATCTTATTCGTTTCTATGTTTTATTAAAGTTTATATAACTATATAAAATGAGGCTTCTACCGAACTGTAACTAAGGTAAACTATCTAACCTAAGATTCAAAATCATCACAGTATTGTATTAGTTAAGGCGAAAAGTTCATGCATTTCGTCAGTTCATTCTGAATATATCGTCCAGTCATCACAGTTTCATTATTTTGTCTTTCCGTGGTACTCGAATTTAGTAATTAATTTGATTAAGGTTATTCAGTGCTCGTTCAGTTGCATGTAAAATTTGCAGTCAAACTGAAGAATAGCCTCCGTACAGTCACGTTTTGTTTTTGCTTGAAATGTTATCATAAATAGAAGCTTTCTGCAGGCTTTAATTTGTAGCTATGGTATCAATAATGTTTATAAAACAAGTATCCTCGATATAAGTATTTTGTTTGTGTACAAAAGCAACGCATTATTTATTTTTTCTTATTTTCTGATATCGAAAATGAAAATATTTCTTGATATCAGGAATTGAATTTTGATATTACAAAATAATTGTTTGGTATCAAAATTATTTTGTGATATCTCAAAATCATTTTTGATAAAAAAAAAAAATATATATATCATAAAATTGATTATCTGTCATCATAAAAATGTTTTTTTTCTATTGTATCTCCTTCTTCTTTTCTTCTTCTTCTTCCAGGTAAGGAACCGGATTCAAAACTGAATGTTATTGGTTCCGCGCGAAAGCTTTACGCAGTGTATCTTTCAAAATATTTTTGTTATTTCTAATATCTGAATATATTCTTATATGAAGAAATCGATTTTTAAAATTTTTGATATCAGAAAATAAGGAAACAGTGAAACGGTATCTCGTATAAGTGCAGAACCAAATTTCCCGCCATTTTTTGTTTGTTTGGTTTTTATTATCTCCCTTATTTATTATGGTTTAAACTTCCTGTTTCGAGAAAATAAAAATAAACAGGACACACATGATCTCTTTGAAAAGTAATCTACGCTATTTATATAAAACTGACAGTTACTCCCCAGTGTTTAAATGTGAGTACTTTGATTGCATATATAATTTCAAAATTCTCAGAAATTTAACCTTTATTCAAATAGTGTTTTTTCATAAGCTGTTAGGCATGTTAGGAGGGCGTGTTGACTCAAGTCCTTGTCAGATCATGTGTTTTGTGAAAGTTCAATGTATATTTACTGAAGGATTCTTTTTTATTATTTGAATGTCAGTAGTCAAGAAATGGAGGACAAGCACACTTTGATGAGCCTGTCCTGTCATTTTGAATTCATTTCCTCAATTACAGTCACCTGAATTTCTAGCAATGAATAATTGAAAATAGTGTAATAAGAAACTTATTGTACTATATTATATTATTATATAGCTAAACTGTTTCTATTTTCTGATTGGCTGCTAAAAGCATACAAATTCTTCTTTGATAAAACATTAGGGAGTTACCATTTGATTTTTATTGGGGGCTAGGATGAAAAATTTTGTCCTGCCTTTTTATTTTTCCTCTTTCGGTCCTGCCTTTTTATTTTCACTCTATTCGGTCCTGCCTTTTTTAGTTTATCCTGACTTTTTTTACATAAATTGTCATCCTGCCTTTTTTTTGCAAATAATCTCATCCTGCCTTTTTTACTCAAAACTCCTGTCCTGCCTATTTTTTTCAAATTTCATCCTAGCCCCCCCATAAAAATCAAGTGGTAGCTCCCTTATATTCACTACTGTCTGTGGGAAAAATCACGAAAGGTTGATATAAGATTTGGAACTGCTAATGTGTACCTTAATATAGATATTCCAAGGCAACGTCAATGATGTCATGCAAATTCTCGTTTTTAACCGGGTTTTCGAAGGAAAAATCTGTTATTAATTTGGGGTTGTACGGCGGGCGTGTGGGACTTACTTAAACGAGTGATTTCTAAATCTCTGATTCAAGTAACATTTTGTCCACAAATGTTGGAAGTAAGAGTTGTCTTTCTTTAATAATCACTTATTTAAGTAGTACAAATAAATCACTAGACTAAGTGATTTAATTTTATTGTAGCTTTAAATATACAATACTAACGATCCAGGGACTAATTATGTTGCTAAAATTATCAGAACCAACATATGTGTTGATAGGATGAGCGGTCATGTCAGGTGATGACCTTGTACTGAATCTGGGATAATGACATGAAAATCACTTGTTTAAGTATTATACCTCTATTTTCTTCCAAAAAATCACTTCTTTAAGCAATGTTAAGTATTATTATTTTAATTACCCCCACTAATTTCAAAACCCCCCAAACAATTAAATTTTGATCCAAACAGTAAAATTTTATTACATAATCTGTAAGATGAAACCTTGAGCTTTACCACGTTTACAGGAAAAATATTCCCACTGCTGGGAAAAATCTGTTAATAAAGTATCAGTTCATTATTTAAAGCCTAAATTATAGCATTTTTTCAACAAATATAGAATTTACAGCTAAAAAGTAAAATCACAAAAATACTGAACTCCTAGGAAATTCAAAAAGGAAAGTCCCTAATCAAATGGCAAAATCAAAAGCTCAAACACATCAAACGAATGGATAACAACTGTCATATTCCTGACTTGGTACAGGCATTTTCTTATGTTGAAAATGGTGGATTGAACCTGGTTTTAAAGCTAGCTAAACCTCTCACTTGTATGACAGTCGCATCAAATTCCATTATATTGACAATGATGTGTGAACAAAACAAACAAAAACAATAGGTAAAAGTGTCACAAATAGGGGTAAATAGTCTAATTCGGTAGGTCACATTTGTGAAAAGGGAACGGGATTGTAGTTATGACATAAGGAACATATCCGATATCATCTGATTGCTAAATGATTGCATCAAAGGCATAAACCTTGCTACAAGGTTCTTTTTTTTCAATTTTTGTCTCGCTAGACGGAGTCAAAAAGCGAGACATAGGTATGCTGTTTCCGGCGTCAGCATTGGCACATCTCATTTTCATGGAGATTATTTGGCCCTGCCCCCTCAGTCATGGTCTATTGACTTTGAAACTTTTGCTTATTTTACATGTATTAGTTTGTGATTAGGTCATTTTATGGGGAACCATTAGTGGTAGGTCAATGATATTTGGTATACAGTTGTATTAGCATTGGCACATCTCATTTCCATGGAGATTATTTGGCCCTGCCCCCTCAGTCATGGTGTATTGACTTTGAAACTTTTGCTTATTTTACATGTATTAGTTTGTGATTAGGTCAGTTTATGAGGAACCATTAGTGGTAGGTCAATGATATTTGGTATGCAGTTGTATAAGCATTGGCATATCTCATTTCCATGGAGATTATTTGGCTCAGCCCCCTTAGTCATGGTCTATTGACTTTGAAAATTTTGCTTAGTTAACATGTTTTAGTTTGTGATTAGGTCAGTTCAAGGGGAACCATTAGTGGTAGGCCAATGTTAATTGGTATTCAGTTGTATAAGCATTAGCACATCTCATTTCAATGGAGAATATTTGGCCCCATCCCCTCAGTCATGGCCTGTTGACTTTGAAACTTTTGCTTAGTTTACATTATTAGTTTAGGATGAACTGCTAATGTTAAGTCAATGATATTTGGTATGCAAATTTATTGGCATTTGTAAGTATCGTTTCCATGGAGATTGTATAGCTCCACCCCCTCTTCATGGTTTATTGACTTTGAAACTTTTACATAGTTTACAAGTTAATGTTTGTGTTTAGGTTTGTTTAAAGGGAACAACTTATAATAAGTCAATGATATTTGGTATGCTGAGTGCGTTGTACATGTATTAGCATTGGCGCATCTCATTTACATGGTTCATTGACTTTGAATATTAGCCTAACTTGTTACGTATTGCCATTTTAATTTCAACATTTGCATAATCAAAATTACAAAAAAGCGAGACATATCTCTGTGATAACAGTTTATACTAATAATAAAATATAATCTAAACCTATATATATATGTTTAAAATTTTGGTAAAACTACAAAATCATAATTTGTGACAAAATTTCGAATTTGTTGCTTAAATAAGTGATTTGTAAATCACTTATTTTGAACAGTAATTCCACTGATTGTGAAAATCACAAGTAATATATATGTCCATGTGAAATTCACAGGAATTTTTAAAATATAGTTAATCTAATAACATCTAAATTTTCAAATTAAAGTAAAAT
The DNA here is from genome assembly GCA_017311375.1 of Mytilus coruscus. Classification (NCBI taxonomy): domain Eukaryota; kingdom Metazoa; phylum Mollusca; class Bivalvia; order Mytilida; family Mytilidae; genus Mytilus; species Mytilus coruscus. The sequence goes on from CM029606.1 coordinate 59,629,880, forward strand.
CATGAAAATATCTTCTTCTTTTTTGTAAAGTTCTTGTGAGTTTCACGTACAGTCATTGATGTATAAACTTGTTTAAAATGCATTTCTCATGTGATTCATGTGAGCAAAATTTGCCTGTGTACCAGTAGTTTTGAGGATTTGAATACAGAGTCAATGTTTCTAAACCAAACTTCTGTCGCCCTACATGTACGTACATAAAAAAGGATATTTCCAAACATATTCTCTGTTCAAGAATTTCTGGAAACAATACTGTATTTTTCATGTTTTTGAAAAGATTAATGGAGTAATTTTAAAATAGAGCACAAATGTGAAACATGAGCATGATCAGTTTAATGATTATATTGTAACACATTTTCCTAAGCTTATTATTAATCATTTTAGTAGGTTGCTTGAATGTGTTAGTCATCCCAATCAGTGAATGCTTAGAAATGATACAGACATGACAGAATCAAAGCAGAGAATCTTGATGTTGTGTAATAGTTTTATATTTAAATCAAGGCTCACGTTTAAACATACCAAAACAGTGACTTTTAAATAATCTAAAATACCATGATTCTGACAAGAGGGTTCTTGAAAATGCAGGATTTGGTAAAATTCTTCATCAAAAGATAAGTCAAGAACAGGGACTACATTAAAGGTTTCAGTCAAGAACAGGGACTACATTAAAGGTTTAAGTCAAGAACAGGGACTAAAAGGTTTCAGCCAAGAACAGGGACTACATTAAAGGTTTCAGTCAAGAACAGGGACTACATTAAAGGTTTTAGTCAAGAACAGGGACTACATTAAAGGTTTCAGCCAAGAACAGGGACTACATTAAAGGTTTCAGTCAAGAACAGGGACTAAATTAAAGGTTTCAGCCAAGAACAGGGACTACATTAAAGGTTTCAGTCAAGAACAAGGACTACATTAAAGGTTTCAGTCAAGAACAGGGACTAAATTAAAGGTTTCAGTCAAGAACAGGGACTAAATTAAAGGTTTCAGTCAAGAACAGGAACTAAATTAAAGGTTTCAGTCAAGAACAAGGACTAAATTAAAGGTTTCAGTACATGTACCTTTCATACAAACCCTTATATTTCTGTTTATATGGGTCACATGACCATCAGTAGTGTTCGTAGGTCATCTTGATGGTCAATTAGATGGTGTCTAGTCGTAAAATTGCTGAAAAGGCTGAAACTTTATTTCAGTTTCATACACTGATTATTATTTCCTACAGAACTTTTTGTAATTCTGGGGTAAATATTTTGGTATGTTATAAATCAAGTTTTGAGTCAATTCAATGGTAATGAATTTGGTAGCTTATACCCCTGCAAAGGAGTTAATATGTCCCTTGAAAATGTAGATAATATGAAAAAAATGCGAAGTATGTAAGTGCTCTCAAGCCTACATTTCTTGTCAGATTTATAAGAAACTTATATAAAAAAAAACACTGCCACTGCCAATTTTTACAAGAGTTGTGCCACTTGAAATAAAAATTACATGTATGGGTAGGTTGAAAATTGCTTTGCAGGCCAATGTAGGTGATCTCACACTTCCATTTCTTGTAGGATATTTATGAAAAAATTGAAAGAACAAAACAAAATATTTGGAGACATACAAAAGATGTGCATTAGGAGCAGAAATTGGAACCCTCATTCTTTTATTGTTTCTGATTTATTATTAATCTGTCATGGTAAAGTTACTGAAATTTATTCCTATGGAGAAAGTCAGTTATAAAGCACCTGCACGATAGGGGATTTACATATTTTTTTAACCAGTTGTTTTGATTATCACGGAGTGTATGTGACAGTATGCAATATTAAGGCGAACAAAATATAAACATGATAAATGTGTTTACTGTCACATGATGAAAAAAATTAAGGTCAGTAGGTAAGGAATTTTTTTTTAACGTTTTTTTTTAACCATGAGTCTATTGGTCATTGCTGGTATGATTGTAATGAAAAATTTGGTAGGTTGGGTGACAGTGCACACACATAGTGACATACTTTTCATTTTGACTAGATGCGAAAGTACTGGGGTATGTATAAGAATTTCCATAGGGTACATAGGTCATATTATATGAAATGCTCTGACTTATCACTTTTATAATCTATATCATTGATCATATTTTTATAGAAATTTACATCTGTTCTAAGACATGTTGATTTGACAGAGATGTCTGACACAGAGGTAAAGTCAGATCCAGAGGATGACACCTTGTCTCCCGAGGAAAGCTTGCTGTTGTATGCCAGGAATGGAGATATTAGTGGTGTAGAGAGCCTTCTGGAAAAAAGAAATGGAAAACAGATTTCTTTAGATCTAAATTGTAAAGGTTGGTGTGTTTGTTTCTTTACATCAGTACATCTTAATTGCTGTCAGATTTTTTAGAGGAGAACTCCCAAGAAACTATTGGTGATAAACTCACATACCAGTAGTTAAGCGCACTTTTTTCATTTTCAAATATAAGCTGAGCTCAAGTACCCACATGTGCATTCAAAAGCTTCAAAAGATTTGTGGAAATGTATTCACAGTCTTAACCCATCCCGACAAGAAAAACCATATGAACTTTTAAATGAAGATGGTACTAAAACTAATAATGTCAGTGATATTTGTAATGTTTTTAATAAGTTTTTTACATCATGTGTTGAAAACCTGAGGACTGACAGATGTATGAGCAAAAATCATGATTATGCAAAATTAACTCAATTTGTACAAAAGAAATTTACTAAGTCAAAACAAATAAAATTTTCAATTCCACCAGTCACAATAAATGATCTATTTAATGAGATGATCAAACTTGACATTAATAAATCCACCGGATCTGATAACATAGGACCAAAAATTTTAAAATTGAGTGCTCCCTTCATAACTTCATCTTTAACTTACATTTTTAACAGAATAATAGATACAAGTACATTACCCAGTGTTCTAAAGAATGCAAGAGTAACCCCTGTTTTTAAAGCTGGGGAAAAATTCATGGCAACAAATTATAGACCAATTTCTGTACTTCCTGTTTTATCAAAACTTTTAGAAAAGCATGTTTCAAAACATTTGTATGACTATCTAAAAAGATTAAATCTTTACACCCAGCACAGTCTGTGTTTCGACAAGAACACTCTTGCCAAACTGCCCTTATCAATATCATAGATAAATGGGTACAGGATATGAATGAAGGTAGCATCAACTTAGCAGTCCTGTTGGATTTTAAAAAGCTTTTGATGTAGTAGATCATGATATTCTTTGTAAAAAACTTGAAATTTATGGATTTGATAATGCTGCTGTTTCTTTTTTTAAATCGTATTTGAATGAAAGAACTCAACAAGTACAAATTGGTAATGCTCATTCAGAAAAACTTTATATCAAGTATGGTGTCCCCCAAGGCTCCATATTAGGGCCCCTTCTGTTTATATTATACATAAACGACCTTCCTATATGAAGCTTAGAAATGGAAAAATATTAAATACTAAACTCGCTCAAAGGGTATCTACACGCCTCAATCTTCAAAATCGCTTATCTAAAATACTACCATCGCTAACATTTTTAACAATAAAAATCGTGGTTACCCTTCTATCGATAAGTGTCATGCCAAAAATGACTTACATGTCCCCGCCTTTCCACCAACAATACGGTAAGGTCCACGCTTAATGGTCACATTTTCTTTAAATTTTGAAACTGATATAACTTGAAAAACTAACAGTATTATTTATTTACTCACATGAAACAAACCGGGATGCGGTATTCAGTACGTAGGTGAAACTGGGCGATTTTTATCTAAACGCACGCAAGAACACCTGTATCGTTTTAAAAGACCCAATAAATTCAAAAGTATCATTTATCAACACCTTAAGAAGCACAATCATCCTATTAAATATTTAACAGTTCAACCTTTAGAAGTAGTAAATAAGCAGCCTGGTGAATCTCATTCAAAGTTTGTACGATCACGGAAAATAATTGAATTAAATTGGATTAAAAAATTACAGACAGTCTACCCTCTCGGTCTTAATGATAATATCATGGGAATTGGTAATATATCAAGAACCGATTCTGTTAACATTTTGGATATAGTTTCTAAAACTGTTCGTAAAAACCGTTCTCATGGTCGTAGAAAAAATCGCAATCAAAGAAAATTTCGGACCAATCATACCAATATTTCGGACCTAATTTCTATTTCAAAAAACAACGGCAGACATTATCTGTTAACAAAGCTCTGTTCATTACCGGTTAATAAGTTAAATAAAATTTTAGAGGATTGCAACACAATTTCATATAGCAGTCCTAAGTATGAAATCGCTCAAATTATAATGGCATATTGTTATTCTAAACTGTTTCCCAAAATTGATCGCCCTGAAGATCATAAAAACATTTTATTAAAATAAAGTATGTCAATAAAGGTTTTGATTTTGTAAATATTGCCGGTATTTTAACGACCATTCTGTTAAAGAACAAATTCCTGGATATTTTGATAATACTGAGCTCCTCTTATTTGTTATATTTACAAGAAATCTACCCGAAATATGTGTTTAATTATAGCCAATTGTGTAAAGATGTTAATATCAGTGAAAATACACCTACTTCATGTAATTGTAGTAATTCGAATACATTTATGGACCCATTTCCATGTTATAACAGGAGATCTTAACATCGCTCAAGACCGAGAGTTAAAATCATTCCTCAGTAAAGGACCTAAATATCGCCCCCGTCAATCATTAATTGGAATGAGTGTCGTAATATCATCCACGACTCACTCCATACTTACTGTTTAAAATGGATAAACGGGAAAAAGCTGACAAAAATCTTTGGACTCTTTTTAATTCAGTAATGAACATAGTTGATATACGATTCAACATTTTAAAGAACATTTTACTCTTAACAACAACCATAATAAACCTATTTCTCGTATCAAACATAAACTTAAAGAACTAGCCAAGGAATTTGTTTTTGTCCCGCCGATAAAGCTGCTAATAATATCATTATTGTTTGACGAATTTTACATTGAGGTTCTGAAAAAGAAATCACCAATTCACCAACATTCCAACTGACTCCATTTTCAGAAAACGACATCTGTAACAAACATAAACTTTTAGCTACCTCTTTACAAGCAGAACCAAATACAATGAAAGTCCCAACTATATACTGGCTTCCAAGCTACATAAAACACCTTACAAATATAGATTTATTTCGCCTTCAAGCCATTGTTCCACTACTAAATTGTCTATTCTTCTTACCAGTTCACTTGGTACAATCAAAAACCTGATAATAAATTGTTCAAATAAGGCCTTTGAAAATAGTGGAATTAATTACTTTTGGAGTGTCAAAACTCGTTGGAAGTACTTGATAAATTGCATGCTTATATTGGTGGTTTTGAATCTGTTCAAAGTTTTGATTTTTCTACCCTGTATACCACATTGCCTCACATTCTCATTAAGAAAAATTCACACACCTAATTAAATGGGCATTTAAAAAGTCAGAATGTGAATACATATGTTCTAACTCTTTAGGTCATTTTTAGTAGCAATAAACAAAAGAAATATGTCAATTGGACATGCTTTGATACTATATCTGCCCTTGAATTTTTACTAGATAATATTTTTGTTCGCTTTGGAGATTCCGATATCGTCAGGTTATCGGAATTCCAATGGGACTAACTGTGCACCACTTATTGCGGACCTGTTTTTGTATTGCTATGAGTTACAATTTATGACTAAAATTAGCAAAGACCCATCGAAACAACATCTGATACAAAAATTTAATAATACTTTTAGATATTTGGATGATATATTGGCTCTCAATAATGACGACTTCAGTATGTATACTAAAGAAATTTATCCTGTTGAACTTACTTTAAATAAAGCTAATACTAACAATGACCACTGCCCTTTCCTCGATCTTGATATCCATATCATTAACGGAAAGCTTAATACAAAATTTATGATAAAAGAGATGATTTTCATTTCCTATCGTTAATTATCCATTTTTAGATGGTGACGTTCCTTGTCACCATCTTACGGTGTTTATATATCTCAACTTGTACGATTCGCTCGTGTATGTAACAACGCTTCAGATTTTAACGAAAGAAATTTATGTATTACTGAAAATTATTACACCAGGGTTTTCGATATCACAAACTAGTCAAAACATTTACTAAATTTTATCATCGGTACAAGGACATCATTCGTAAATATAGCTCAACATGCAGACTTCTTATACGTTCAGGTATTTCACATCCAATCTTTTATGGTAATATTCTTTATAAAGCACTAAAATGTCAGTATTCACCTCAGAAGCTAACAAAACCTTTAAATAGACTTATTAAGAAGGGATATAGTTACGATACTGTTGTCAGGTCATTAAAGATTGCATATTTTGGCTTTAATATTGATTCACTTATAGGGTCTTTGCATCGAACTAAACACATTTATTTAAAACCAGTTGTTGGCATGACACGGGTTATGCTCTTCTCATATATTTTATGATGGTATGATACTAAACCCTAACGGAGGGATTGTGCCTGATATTCATATGATGAAGACATAATCTTTCAATCAGTTTAATTGAGGTCTGGAGCTGGCATGTCAGTTAACTGCTAGTAGTCTGTTGTTATTTATGTATTATTGTCATTTTGTTTATTTTCTTTTGTTACATCTTCTGACATCGGACTCGGACTTCTCTTTAACTGACTTTTAATGTGCGTATTGTTATGCATTTACTTTTCTACATTGGCTAGAGGTATAGGGGGAGGGTTGAGATCTCATAAACATGTTTAACCCCGCCGCATTTTTGCGCCTGTCCCAAGTCAGGAGCCTCTGGCCTTTGTTAGTCTTGTATTATTTTTACTTTTAGTTTCTTGTTTATAATTTGGAGTTTAGTATGACGTCCATTATCACTGAACTAGTATATATATTTGTTTAGGGACCAGCTTAAGGACGCCCCGGTGCGGAATTTTCGCTGTATTGAAGACCTATTGGTGACCTTCTGTTGTTGTCTGTTCTGTGGTCGGGTTGTTGTCTCTCTGACACATTCCCCATTTCCATTCTCAATTTTATTCCTATCTATATGAAAAATTGTTGCATTGATTTATATGCTGATGATTCAACTTTACATCTTTCTGGTAATTGTTATCAAACTCTGCAGTCAAAGGTACAAGAAGATTTACATGGTGTTGAGGAATGGTGTAATGATAACAATATGTTCATCAATAAAATAAAACAAAATAAATGATTATTGGAACAAAGCAAAAGCAATGCCACATTACAATGAGAGTTGTTTAACTATTAACAATCAAGTGATACAATCTTCCACATGCGAAAGTCTCTTAGGCATTAAAATTGACCTTCCTCACATGGACAAACCAAATTGATGTGATCTGCTCAAAATTTCATCTAGGCTATATCTACTATTAAAGATTAAGAAATTTCTAAATCTAGACTGCAGAAAATTATTCTATAATGGTTATATCTTGCCACTAATTGATTATTGTTGTATAGTGTGGAGTAGTTGTAGCAGTGAGGGTTTAAAAAGGATATTAAAATTACAAAAGAGAGCTGCTAGATTAATACTAGAAACAGACCCTTTCGCTCCTTCCGAGCCCTTATTCAAACACTTAAACTGGATGACAGTTGAACAGAGAATAAAATATCACAAGTTTGTGATGACATTTAAGTGCTTAAAAAATGACGCACCATCATATCTCACTAACAAGTTTCATTATGTTTCAGACAGAAATCCATACCCCTTGAGAAATGCTATTCAAGGAAACCTCATACTCCCTAAACCAAAAACAGAATTGTTCAAATAAATCTTTTATGTATTCTGGACCATTCTTGTGGAATAATCTGCCAATACCGTTAAGAAATATTACAAATGTTAATTCTTTCAAATACAAAATAACAGATCATTTATTGAAATCAACCTAGCTGTATAAAAAATATTGAAAACTGATTATGTCATCACGTTTATTTTTCATAATATTTTATCAAGTTGCATTGAACATTATTATCATACTTGTCTTTTTATACTAATGTATGCAATGTATATGTTTGCATTTTGTTTGTTTGTTTTGTTTTTTGTTTTTTTTTTTCATGATGAGGGCCTCAGGGAAGATTAGTTATATAGCTAACTGTGTAACCCTCTTAAAATAAAGTATTGTTATTGTTGTTGTTGTTGTTGCATGTACTATATACAGTAATGATACACTGTATGTAAAAAATGGTCAGTGCAGATTAATAGGATTGGCTACCTCTATTTCTCAATCCCCTGAGTCACCATGCACTATAGTGATGATATATATAGAAATGGTCTGTACATTTTGATATGACTGGTTACCAACCTTCACGCTCAACCACAGGCCCAGCAACCCAGGCTTGTAAAATTACTGTCAGGCCTGCAAAAATCATCTCTACAGGCTAACAGAATCTAACTAAAATTTTCATAAAATTGAGCTCTGGGCCTGTAGATTTAAATGTTTATCGTGAAGACTGGGTTACCTGTATCACCTAATTACCAGATCACCGTACTGCAAAGATTAAATTATACTATCTAAATTCCAAAAAGGTTTTTAACTGTACAGAAGATATGACAAGATTTTGCAATTATTACAATTTAGTCAAGACTTGCAATAAATGTTTGCTAAAAAAATATGCTTCAGTATGTATCGGAAATGATCAAGAACTGTTTAACTGTTGACAGTTCACATTAAAATGTATTGACAATGCTGTTATAATTAACATTTTGGTTCTGACAACAATTACATTAACTGAGCTATCACCACTCAAGGTGCATTCCATTAGTCATAACATGAATTTCCACTTATATGGAGAACTCAGTATTTTGACCTTTGGCATGAATTATTACATTCATCTTGATAAATTTTCAATTGATTAATTTTTTAATTTCTATAGCTCCCTTTTTGTTTATTACCTTGTTAAGGAATTTGAAAAAATATTGCACTTTGATTGAAAATTATTTCACTAAGGTACTATTAATGACCAAATATAAAGTAGGGTAAGATACAGGATTTTTGAAAAGGGGGCTTAGTTCCAGAGAATAGAAAATTTAATGAAAAAAACGAACGATTTTATGCTAAAAAATCATATAAAGCATTTGAATCATGAGATTTTGAATTTTTGGGTCAATCAAAGATGTGTGGTACATCCTCTGCGTCCCCTGGATTTGCCACTACATAGTGTTTTAAAATCCAAGAACACTGTGGAGTCACAAGTAAAATAAATTATGGTCAAGTCTCTCTATAAAAATATAGATGGCAAATAAGGCCATTTTAGCACCCTGTCCTGTATCGTGTATTCAAGTGAAAAGTTGACCAAAGATTTAATATCAACATATATATTAACATAAATAATAATTATTGGTCTTCTGTTTTCAGGGAACCAGAAATCTAACAGAGGATGGAGTCCCCTTCATCTGGCAGTATACTTTGGTCATACAGCTGTGGCAAAACTTCTTTTGGAGGTAAGTTCCTCAGTCCCAACTTTCATAAGCCTTTCAATGCTAAGGTTGTGAGTTTGAACCCTGCGTGTGGCAGGTGTGTTCAACTCCAATCTAAATTGACTATGATTGCCAGATATCCTGCCGGAGCAATGTGATTCTCTTTGGGCACTCCGGCTTCCTCCACCAATAAATACTGGCCGTCACAAATTGTCAAAAGTGCTAAAAGTGGTGTTAAACACCAAACATGAATCGATCAATCAATTAGGACACTGAAAGTCAGGGCCAGTAGGAACATTTTGATTACAGGAGATAAACTTTAATGAGAAAGCAACCCAACAAAATTACTGCAGCCACTTTACAGTGATAGTGAATAAATTTTACAATGGAATACATTGAAGTATACTCAACACTCTCTCAACATCCTTGGTAATTATTTGATGCATTTTCATAGAAAAAGTTTCTTGATATTGTATGAAAGGAATATGAGGAGATGTTTGGTATACATGTACGTCAATCAGACATCAACTCAAAAACTAAAAAAAAAAAGTGTGTTGAGAGCAAAACATGTTATTCAACAATTATAGATAGGCATATATACACATGATGCAATATGTCAAGGTCTAAATAGCTGATTCAGAGTCTAGAAAAAGTAGAAAATGTTTAACAAAGACTCTATGCCATCAGTACCAAATGCCCGAAAATGAGGAAAAAATACATTAGGATTAGCATGATTAGTGGAACTAAAGAAAGGTCGTCATATCACAATGTTTTTCATTATTTGGAGAATTATTTTTTTAAATATTTGTAAATACGTTGGGAAAACTGGATATATGAAATGATTAAATGATTAATGGCTGCTTAATTGCCAGTGGCAAATATTACATGCATATATGTATATAATGAGTTATCAGTAAACCCTGCTTGTATTTAAGTACAAGCTGAATCATGTTTGTAGTGTGCTAGCCTCAGAAAGTAAAAGAGGGGCCATAGTGGCCATGGGACTTAGTTCATCTACAGTATCATCAGCCTGTCAACACTGACATGACTGAGGTTGTGAGTTTGACCTTGCATATGACAGGAGCTTCAACTTCAATCTTAATTGACTAGGATTGTTAGTTTTCCTGCGGAAGCTCAGTGGTTCTCTTCAGACCATCTTGCTTCCTCCACCAATAAAAACTGACTGCCATGAACGAGCCAATAATGCTGTAAGTGGCATTTAAACACCAACAATGATTTAATTAATTAAAAGTCTACTGAAAGGTTACCAGACCAGGCCAGCAGGTTATCAAAAGACCATTGAGGTGACTTTAGCCTTGATGAACAACATTATTAATAATTTTGATTTGGATCCTTTTTCAAAAAAGAGCTTTCATGTTATTGAATTAAATATTGTGTATATTAGATATAAGGCTTTTGACATTTCAATCATATTTCATTTCAGCATGATGCAGATGTAAACATTGTGAACAGTGTTGGAGATACACCTCTTCATAGAGCAGCTTATACAGGCAGACATGTAAATATTGCTTTGCATCACAGTGTGAAACTATTAATTTCATTCAATATTCACACCATCTGGAAAATATTGCATAACTAATATCGTTTCTGATTGGTTACCTCACAATGTGGCTAAGGTTTTATTGGCTAGAATGAGATATAGAACTGGAAACATGTCATGGAGAAAATAACAGTATGGGTATTCAAGGTCTGATCAACAATTATTGCTTAACCTTGACCAAATTTATGATACTGCAAAGCACTAGAAAGGTTAAACTTGTATCACGTCCTTTACAACAATTAGTATTGATTAAATCAGGTAGCGTAAATTAGAATACAAATTGTTATGTAGACAGTTGTTTACAGCAGAAAAATCTTTTTGATTGCTTAACTTCAAATCCTTTTCTGAGATTGCAATTGTGTGTTAAACTTTAAAAAAATTGAATGAAAAAAATTTACCAACCAGCAGACAGTTCCTGTTTTTGGTTTGAAGTGGCTTCTTTTTTACCGGTTGATCCTTGATACTTTAACAAAATCTTTATGAATATTGAAGGTATCATAATTTTTTTCTTGTTCTTGCATATATTGATCTTATTTTGTAGTGCTTTATGATTAATACTACTGTGAAATCACTTTTTTTGGCATGCATGCCAAGCTTTGTGGTTTGTGAAAACATGGTTGGTTTATTGGGTTTCAAATTAGTTGTTTTAAGATCAACATAATTGGACTCACTGGAAAATATCTATTTCCTGGAGTACTTTGATTCATGGTGGAGGAAACATGAACTCAACAAAAATAGGCACCCAACTAAAAAAGCTCTTTTACAGTAATAAGTTTGAAATCAAGCTAGTTTTTATGCCTCACCTAGGGGCATTATGTTTTTCGTTCTGTGTGTCCGTTTGTCCGTCTGTTCGTTCGTTTGTTCGTCCGTCCGTGCGTCTGTCCCTCTTCAGGTTAAAGTTTTTGGTCAAGGTAGTTTTTGATGAAGTTGAAGTCCAATCAACTTGAAACTTAGTACACATGTTCCTATGATATGATCTTTCTAATTTTAATGCCAAATTAGAGTTTTGACCCCAATTTCACGGTCCACTTAACATAGAAAATGATAGTGCTAGTGGGGCATCTGTGTACAAGGACACATTCTTGTTTGGTTTTAAATAACATCCTTAAGGGAAATTTCTGTTGAATTTTAAAAGTTCAAAAATTGAAATTGTACACTCAATTTATTTGTCACGCCTTCAGGTATTGAACTACCGGTAATTAATTAAGTTGTAATGAAAAATTAAAGACTTGAGTTTGTATTTCATTCAATTGTCATGATGTATTTTCGAAGGAACTGCAGCCCATAGAATAAGACAGATTTCATGAAAATTGTATTTTATATCCACAACTTATATCTTGCTAGCAATGTTATTTGTATAATACATGTACATAATATAAAAGTCTATTTTAATTTAATAGGTAATTGATATAGTATATGATTTTAACAGGAAGCAGTAACGTTACTGGTACAACATAAGGCTGATATACATGTTATCAATGCTGAAGGCTTCTCTCCAAAAGATGTGGCCAGGAACAAAGATATTAATCAACTTTTAGAAGGTATGATGTCATTTAAGTCATATACTGTGGATTCATTATTATTCGTTAGATACCAATTTTCGTGAATTTCATGGTTACCTGGGAACCACGAATTCCAATGTACAACTAATTACAAATTTTCTATAAGAATGTATGCAGATTTTGGCAAAACCATGAAATCAAATATCCAAGAAAATGCAAGTTTTCCTCAATCCACGAAAATTGGTACCCACGAAAATAAATGAATCCACAGTATTGGACAGTTCTTAAAAGTGTTTGTACCCCATTTTTGCAACGATTTTTTACATTGATTTATTTAGGACACAGTCATGATTTATGAATTGCTATTATTCTGTCTAAAGTTATATTCATACCAGGAACAAAGTTCCTAGCTCAGAACAAGAGATTTGTAAATTCTTGCTCGACTTCTTCCACTTAGAATTTTCTTAATTTTCTGGTTTTTAGCTCATTCTGTTAAAAGATAAGTATGAGATGCTGATATCTATTGGCATCCCTCTTGGTTGGTTATGCATTAACTTTTTTAAAAATATTTTCATATTCATATCTTCAAATGATTAGCCAGCCTGTATAAATTTGTTGAAGTCGTCTTCCAAAATTTTCAGACAATTTTGCCAATCTACCAAGTTGGCCACAAGACCCTCTGAAACAGACATTTTTGACATTAAATAAAATGCATTTTTCACTTAATTCAAGATGACTCATTTAAAGTTATTGTTTCTATTGAACTACAATAACAAAATTTGACTATAGTAAACAACATACTAATATATAATTGATTAACTTTTACAGCTGCAGAAAATCATGAGAATCTACAGACTCACAAAGAATTTTTGTCGTCTGTTAGGGATGGCAACCTGGAAAATATACAAGGCATGGTATGTTTAAATGTGCCTTCATATAAAAATTGTTAAATATAAGTATTGCGATAATGATGTTATGTTTGTATGACTGCCAATGAAACAACTATCCACCAGAGACTATAGATTTAAATGAGGTGGAAATAAGCAAATATACCGTAAGGCCTTTAACATTACAAGCAAAACCCATAGCAAATAGTCATCTTTAAAAGGCCCAGACGTGACAAAATGTGAAACAGTTTCAGTGCTTTAATGCAAAATATTTTTGACTTTGTATTTTCAGAGAAAGACATTTATACTTACTTTTTTAACAGCCATAAAAAGTATAATTTTGGTATAGCTTAAACAAGAAGTTCTCTACATAACAACTAGAACACATTTGTGTTTAGGGGCCAGCCAAAGTTCGCCTCCGGGTGCGGGGTGCGGGATTTTCTAGCTGTGTTAAAAACCCATTGGCGGCCTTCGGCTGTTTTCTGCTCTTTGGTGGGGTTGTTGTCTCTCTGACACATTCCCCATTTCCATTCTCAATTTCATTGCCTAATATGTTTAGTTACCTTTTTATGTTTTTTGTACCAAGTATGATATAAAACTTCCATCTTGTTCTATTTAATTTTGAAAATTATTATGGTTTGTTTTTTCAGTTAAAGACATCATTTATGTCAATTTTTACAGACAACAGAAAGTCCTTTTAGCTCACTTGGCGTCCGGCGTCGTCCGTTGTCGTCGTTAACTTTTTACATTTTGAACTTCTTCTAGAGAACCACTGAATGGAATGAAACCAAACATGGCATGAATGTTCCTTATGAGGTGCTGACCAAGTGTTGTTACTTTGTAGCCGATCCATCATCCAAGATGGCCGCCAACGGGGGACTTAGTTTAACATAGGACCTTATGGGAAATGCATACAAATGACTTCTTTTAGAGAACCACTGAATGGAATGTAACAAAACATAGCATGAATGTTCCTTACAAGGTGCTGACCAAGTGTTGTTACTTTGTAGCCGATCCATCATCCAAGATGGCCGCCAGCGGGGGACTTAGTTTAACATAGGACCCTATGGGAAATGCATACAAATGACTTCTTTTAGAGAACCACTGAATGGAATGTAACAAAACATAGCATGAATGTTCCTTACAAGGTGCTGACCAAGTGTTGTTACTTTGTAGCTGTTCCATCATCCAAAATGGCCGCCAGTGAGGGACTTAGTTTAACATAGGACCCTATGGGAAATGCATACAAATGACTTCTTTTAGAGAACCACTGAATGGAATGAAACAAAACATAGCATGAGTGTTCATTAGGAGGTGCTGACCAAGTGTTGTAACTTTGTAGGCGATCCATCATCCAAAATGGCCACCAGCGAGGGACTTAGTTTAACATAGGACCCTATGGGAAATACATACAAATGTCTTCTTTTAGAGAACCACTAAATGGAATGAAATAAAACATGGCATGAATGTTCCTTATGAGGTGCTGACCAAGCGTTGTAACTTTGTAGGCGATCAATCATCCAAGATGGCCGCCAGCGGGGGGACTTCATTTAACATAGGACCCTATGGACAATACATACAAATGTCTTCTTTAGAGAACCACTTAATGGAATGAAACCAAACATGGCATGAATGTTCCTTTGAATTGCTGACCAAGTGTTGTTACTTTGAAGCCGAGTCATCATCCAAGATGGCCGCCAGATAGGGACTTAGTTTAACATAGGACCCTATGGGAAATAAATACAAATGTCTTCTTTTAGAGAACCACTAAATGGAATGAAATAAAACATGGCATGAATGTTCCTTATGAGGTGCTGACCAAGTGTTGTAACTTTGTAGGCCATCCTTCATCCAAGATGGCGGCCAGCGGGGACTTCGCTTAACATAGGACCCTATGGACAATACATACAAATGTCTTCTTTTAGAGAACCACTAAGTGGAATGAAACCAAACATGGCATGAATGTTCCTTATGAGGTGCTGACCAAGTGTTGTTACTTTGAAGCTGATCCATCATCCAAGATGGCCGCCAGAGAGGGACTTAGTTTAACATAGGACCCTATGGAAAATACATACAAATGTCTTCTTTCGAGAACCACTAAATGGAATGAAATAAAACATGGCATGAATGTTCCTTATGAGGTGCTGACCAAGTGTTGTTACTTTGTAGCAAATCCATCAACCAAGATGGCTGCCAACGGGGACTTAGTTTAACAAAGGACCCTATGGGAAATATATACAAATGTCTCCTAGAAAACCGCTTAATGGATTGAAACCAAACATGGTATGAATGTTTCTTTTGAGGTGCTGACCAAGTGTTGTTACTTTGTAGCTGATTTGTCATTGTCCTTATAAAGTCATTTTCTACAATTTCGATGAATTTATTGGTAATTTCTGTAAACTTTACAAAAGTCTTCTGCTTTTGATTAAATTACGGGGCCAATATTAAACCAAATTTGGCCTCAATCATTATTAGGATATCTGTTATGATTTTTGTCTATTTTTACATGATTTCCAAAACCAAAGTAGAATCAGGTGAGCGACACAGGCTCTTGGGAGCCTCTAGTTGGTATAGCTTAAACAAGAAGTTCCCTAAATAGCAATCTTTTTATACGACCGCAAAAATTTTTTGCGGTCGTATATTGGTATGACGTTGGCGTCGTCGTTGTCATCGTCCGAAGACACATTGGTTTTCGCACAATAACTTTAGTTTATGTTAATGGATCTCTATGAAATTTTACCATAAGGTTCAATACCACAAAAGGAAGGTTGGGATTGATTTTGGGGTTATGGTACCAACAGTTAAGGAATTAGGGCCAAAAAACATTTTTGTATCTTCCAGACAATAACTTGTGTGTTAGTGTATGGATCTCTCTGACATTGTACCACAAGGTTCCATATCACAAAGCTGGGATTGATTTTGGGGTAATTGCCTCAAAATTTTAGGATTTAGGGGCCAAAAAAGGGGCAAAAAACAAGCATTTTTCTAGTTTCATGACAATAACTTATGTGTAAGTGCATGGATCTTTCTGAAATTGTACTTCAAGGTTCTATATCACAAGGGAAAGCTGGAATTGAGTTTGGGTGTAATTGCCCAAAATGTTTAGGAATAAGGGGCCAAAAAGGGGCCAAAAATAAGCATTTTTCTAGTTTCCAGACAATAACTTGTGTTCAAGTGTATGGATCTCTCTGAAATTGTACTGCAAGGTACCATACCACAAATGGAAGGCTGGGATTGATTTTGGGGGTAATTGCCTCAAAATTTTAGGAATTAGGGGCCAAAAAGGGGCAAAAACAAGCATTTTTCTAGTTTCAGGACAATAACTTGTGTGTAAGTGTATGGATCTTTATGAAATTGTACTACAAGGTTCCATATCACAAAGGGAAAGCTGGGTTTGAGTTTGGGGGTAATTGCCCTAAACGTTTAGGAATTACGGGCCAAAAAGGGGCCAAAAAACAAGCATTTTTACAGTTTCCAGACAATAACTTTTCAAGTGAATGGATCTCTCTGAAATTGTACTGCAAGGCACCATACCACAAAGGGAAGGCTGGGATTGAGTTTGGGGGTGATGAATCATAAGGGGTTCAAAACACTTAGGGGGGGATTTTTTTTTCCCTTTTTTTAAAATTTTTTTCCTTTTTAGCTCACCTGGCCCGAAGGGCCAAGCTAGGTTTTATCATCACTTGGCGTCCGTCGTCGTCGTTAACTTTTTACATTTTGAACTTCTTCTTAGAGAACCACTGAATGGAATGAAACCAAACATGGCATGAATGTTCCTTATGAGGTGCTGACCAAGTGTTGTTACTTTGTAGCGGATCCATCATCCAAGATGGCCGCCAGCGGGGGACTTAGTTTAACATAGGACCCTATGGGAAATACATACAAATGTCTTCTTTTAGAGAACCACTGAATGGAATGAAACCAAACATGGCATGAATGTTCCTTATGAGGTGCTGACCAAGTGTTGTTACTTTGAAGCTGATCCATTATCCAAGATGGCCGCCAGCGGGGGACTTAGTTTAACATTGGACCATATGGGAAATACATACAAATGTCTTCTTTTAGAGAACAACTGAATAGAATGAAACCAAACATGGTATGAATGTTCCTTATGAGGTGCTGACCGAGTGTTGTTACTTTGAAGCCGATCCATAATCCAAGATGGCCGCCTGCGGGGGACTTAGTTTAACATGGGACCCTATGGGAAATACATACAAATGTCGTCTATTAGAGAACCACTGAATGGAATGAAACCAAACATGGCATGAATGTTTCTTATGAGGTGCTGACCGAGTGTTGTTACTTTGAAACTGATCCATAATCCAAGATGGCCGCCAGCAGAGACTTAGTTTAACATGGGACCCTATGAGAAATACATACAAATGTCGTCTATTAGAGAACCACTGAATGGAATGAAACCAAACATGGCATGAATGTTCCTTATGAAGTGCTGACCGAGTGTTGTTACTTTGAAGCCGATCCATAATCCAAGATGGCCGACAGCGGGGACTTAGTTTAACATGGGACCCTATGGGAAATACATACAAATGTATTCTTTTAGAGAACCACTGAATGCAATGAAACCAAACATGGCATGAATGTTCCTTATGAGGTGCTGACCAAGTGTTGTTACTATGAAGCCGATCCATAATCTAAGATGGCCGCCAGCGGAGGACTTAGTTTAACATAGGACCCAATGAGAAATACATACAAATGTTTTCTTTTAGAGAACCATTGAATGGAATGAAACCAAAAATGGCATGCATGTTCCTTTTGAGGTGCTGACCAAGTTTTGTTACTTTGAAGCTGATCCTTCATCCACGATGGCCGCCAGATGGGGACAATGTTTAACAAAGGACCCTATGGACAATACATACAAATGTCTTCTTTTAGAGAACCACATACTGAATGGATTGAAACCAAACATGGCATGAATGTTCCTTATGAGGTGCTGACTAAGTTTTGTTACTTTGAAGCTGATCCTTCATCCATGATGGCCGCCAATGGGGACTTCCTTTAACATAAGACCCTATGGGAAATACATACAAATGTCGTCTTTAGAGAACCACTGAATGGAATGAAACCAAACATGGCATGAATGTTTCTTATGAGGTGCTGACCGAGTGTTGTTACTTTGAAACTGATCCATAATCCAAGATGGCCGCCAGCAGGAGACTTAGTTTAACATGGGACCCTATGAGAAATACATACAAATGTCTTCTTTTAGAGAACCACTGAATGGAATGAAACCAAACATGGCATGAATGTTCCTTATGAAGTGCTGACCGAGTGTTGTTACTTTGAAGCCGATCCATAATCCAAGATGGCCGACAGCGGGGACTTAGTTTAACATGGGACCCTATGGGAAATACATACAAATGTATTCTTTTAGAGAACCACTGAATGCAATGAAACCAAACATGGCATGAATGTTCCTTATGAGGTGCTGACCAAGTGTTGTTACTATGAAGCCGATCCATAATCTAAGATGGCCGCCAGCGGAGGACTTAGTTTAACATAGGACCCAATGAGAAATACATACAAATGTTTTCTTTAGAGAACCATTGAATGGAATGAAACCAAAATGGCATGCATGTTCCTTTGAGGTGCTGACCAAGTTTTGTTACTTTGAAGCTGATCCTTCATCCACGATGGCGCCAGATGGGGACAATGTTTAACAAAGGACCCTATGGACAATACATACAAATGTCTTCTTTTAGAGAACCACATACTGAATGGATTGAAACCAAACATGGCATGAATGTTCCTTATGAGGTGCTGACTAAGTTTTGTTACTTTGAAGCTGATCCTTCATCCATGATGGCCGCCAATGGGGACTTCCTTTAACATAAGACCCTGTGGGAAATACATACAAATGCTTCTTCTAGAGAACCACTGAATGGAATGAAACCAAAACATGGCATAAATGTTTCTTATGAGGTGCTGATGAAGTGTTGCTACTTTGTTGCTGATTTACTGTTCAAGATGGCCACCAGGATTTTTTATTAAATTACAGGACCAATATTAAACCAAATTTGGCCTCACTCATTATTAGGGTATCTGTTATGATTTTAATCTATTTTTACATGATTTCCAAAACCAAAGTAGAATCAGGTGAGCGACACAGGCTCTTGAGAGCCTCTAGTTTTCCTGTTTTTTTTTCTTTAAAATTTTCCATTTTAAGTTGGTTATTTTTTATTTATATATAAAAGCAAATAATAATGATATGGTTTGATTTCATCAAAAATTGAAATATTTGGGTTCTTTGATATGCTGAATCTAACCGTGTATTTAGATTCTTAATTTTTGGTCCCGTTTTCAAATTAGTCTACATTAAGGTGCAAAGGGTCCAAAATTAAACTTAGTTTGATTTTAACAAAAATTTAATTCTTGGGGTTCTTTGATATGCTGAATCTAACTGTGTATGTATGTATTTAGATTTTGGATATTGGTCCATAATAGGTAAATTAAAATTTTTTAAGTTCTTAGACCACATTCATTCTGTGTCAGAAACCTATGCTGTGTCAAATATTTAATCACAATCCAAATTCAGAGCTGAATCAAGCTTGAATGTTGTGTCCATACTTGCCCCAACTGTTCAGGGTTCGACCTCTGCGGTCGTATCAAGCTGCGCCCAGCAGGGCATTTTATTAAATATTAAGTTACCTTTAAATGTTATTTTTATCTCTTATTTCTTTAAGCTTAAAAGCAAGAAGCCTCCAGATGTAAACAAAACTGATGAGTTTGGTAACACAGCTTTACACATTGCTGCACAATCCAATCAGAAAGAAGTGGCTGTTCTGTTGTTACAGAGTGGGGTAAATGTAACAGCAAAGAATGCTAAAGGTATTGTATTATATTTTAATTTGCCAAATATATGTCTGAAGTTAAAAGCAGTAGTTATGTTAACACAATGCCTCCATTTTTGCTGAAAATGCCAAGTGATGGTCAACTGGTAACTAATGAAAACTTGTTCTAGACTGATAGGTATTTCTCTTGTTTCTTTTGGACTTTTTCATGATGTAAAATTATACTTAAATAATTGAATCTACCAACTTGATGGTAATTTATGCAGTCATGATAATGCTTTTTATTAATTGTCATGGCTTCAATTTATATTCAACAAGAATGTGTCCATAGTACATGGATGCCCCACTCGCACTATCATTTTCTATGTTCAGTGGACTGTGAAATTGGGGTCAAAACTCTAATTTGGCATTACAATTAGAAAGATCATATCATAAGGAAC